>JBBPOC010001048.1:0-11880 GCA_038091235.1 Tylopilus rubrobrunneus | reverse complement strand
AGACACCCACAAGGCACCGGCGCCAAGATCAGCTGCAGGTCATGCCAAAAGGTCAGCGATGGCCAGGTGAGCCTCATCAGCCTAGTCTAGTAGCCTCAGTCGCACACCTGCCACATGCTATCATTGCAGCCGAGCTCGGATCCGCACCGATTCTTCGGTAAGCTACTAGGAAGATGGGATTGTGCGAGTCAAGCGCCTTCCTGGTACTAGTAGTAGTTCATGGCCGTTGCACGCCGCGTATCGGCTCCTGCCAGTGTATAAACGCTACCCGCTTCAAGCGGGCTCTGGACCGACGATGGCCTGTGTTGTTATTGATCGATCGTGATCGAACGAGAGAGTACAATACAGTCGAAAGCAAAGAAGATACAGGTAAAAACGAGTCACAGGAATGTCACTTTCCAGACATTTCTATCCTTGGCAATGAACCCAAGGCATCAATGACCCAACAAGCGTAGACAGCGTTCTAAGCGACGGCAGCGTGAAATTGACCAATTCTGGTCGTGCACTATGTCCCACTACTAGACGTTTGTAGGTACGTGAGTACCCAATGCGCGGTCGTCGACCGTTCGTCGAGTCAGGGAACGGTGTACGGCCGCGGAAAGATGCTGCAACCAGCTGCTCGGTGAAACGAAGTTTCTTGCATGCGGAACCGGCCGCGTCGGCGACACCGTCGTCGTCTCGTCTCCGTTTCAGGATGCCCTTGGGTGCCCTCGAAGATTGCAACATTGCTTGGCGCCTCGACTCCTGTATCTTCCGGTAGTCCTCTGGTTTCAGGATCCTCGGACTCTCTGGGGCGTCAATGGAGCTGGGGAATGGGGCTGCCGTGCTCGGATTACTCGAAAGCGAAGAGATGTATGTGTTCTTGAGATGTTTATGCCGGATGTAGTTACGGCGCATCGAGGTACCCTCGATATGCTTTGTAGAGAGCGGAAGCAGATCGTCGTCGCATCTGTGCGATGGCCCAGCAACGGGAGAGACGTGTTTCGGCTGGCGCCTCTTGATATGACGTGCCGTGCGAGTTCGGCTCAACTGCGGGTGGTTCTCGTCCGCGTGAGAGCTGCCCGGTCTAGGCGAAGAAGCGCCTTCGACATCGTCCTGATGAGGATGACTGCGTGGTATATGGGGATAACTGCGCCGTGGGGATTCGGATGTCGGCACGGAAATAGTGGGAGAGGTCGGGCACATTTCGTCTAGTCGCCAGAGGAATGCTTGCACCTGGTCTGCGATCTGTTCGGATGTCTGACCAGGTACGACGACACGTATCGGGCAATCATCTGAAGCTGTTATCCAGTCCTCCTGAAAGTCCTGGGCGTTGACGGGAGGATCTAGCACATACTCTTCCGGGTCCTCTTCGTACTGCGGGATCGGACCCACGCGCTCCCCTCTGGCACGGCGTTTCCATAGCTCCGATGTCTTTCTGTTCCTCCGAACCCGACGGAGATAATCGTCGACCTTGTCACCTTCCCGTTTTCGCGCTCCGTCGTAGTCCAACTTGTACTTGACCTTGCGCATCTCCAACCTAAACTCCTCCGGTTCTGCCCTCTCGATGCCAACAGACGGGTGCTCCCTGACCGCGCGGCTCATGCCAAAGTCGATGATCATGACCTTGCCGTCGGCACCGATGAGCATATGCCGCAGCTCGGGATCTCCGTGAAGGACGCCTTGTGCGTGGATCTTCTCGAACGCGGCTATCACTCTCTCCTTCAACGCGTGAGGCATACTTGGAGAGGACTCTATCCAGAACGAGGAGTGGGGCATCTCCATCGTGACGCTCACGGTTTCGGGCATGACATGAACACCGATGATGTGAGGAACGACGTCGCCTTGAAGGGGCTGGAGGTATTGTTCCGACTTGTATAGGGCAAGCTAGCGAAAACGAGGGTTTGACCGAGGCTTCGGGATCGGTTGGCGAGGACTTACCTCGGAGTAGAAACCAAACCACTCTTTTTGCTTGCTCATCTTCCATCTGAGTGGCAGTCAGCACGTGTGAGATGACAACGCTCGGGACGCTTACTTTCGACAGATATACTTGATTTCTTTGCCGGCGACAGACCCGCTGTCGATGGAAGCAGAGCATTGCGCACCGTCTGCGGGTGAATAAGTATCATGCGCACGCATAGCAAGAGAACGCCTACTCCGTAGGGACAAGAGTTGCTTTGGGTCGTCGATAGGGTGGGCATGTGTCCATGCCCAACGGCCATGAGGCTGGTAGATGGGTTGGTCAAGCTGATCTAGTGATGGCGAGGGTGGCGAGGACGTCGTCTCTGCGGGTTCGGCTGGTGTCCAGTTGATCATGGCACGACACCTTTCTGCCTGGCCTGGACGGGGCTGGGCGCGGTGCGAGGGAGGAATCTCAGCGGGTGGGGTGTGTGGTGCGGTGAGGACGTGGAAGAACTCGGAGGTGGTGTCGATGGAGTCGGGGACGTCTAGGTGCGAGGAGGACATTTTTCGGCAGAGGGCATTCGAGGGACCATCCCTGTGTCCTTATACCTCGTGCATGTCAAAGCACCGTGTCCGCCTTGTCCGAGTCCATCCTCAACACTTGCCTTTTCCGGACAAAGACCAACCCATCTCGCTGACGACCGCTTTGGCCTTGTTCAAAGCGACTGGTATTACACACATTCTATCTACCCTACACGTCCGATGTTACACTTGAAATCCTCTAGTTTACATGCTGTGGTTCGTGGCGGTCGGCTAGCTAAACGTCCATCCGCCAGGCATGCTCAGCTCACGGCCTCTGGTCAAGCATCGCTCTACTCGATCCAGAGCCACTGACTTCGCTTCCTGTGCGGAATGAATATCGGGAGGCAATTGGGGCAGTGAATGAAACCGCGGCGATGCAGAAAACGGCCCAGTAGGAAATGGTACAGCGGGTGTTCGGGGTGATGGGCGCGCTACCGAATGCAAGTCTGCGGAATCGAATGGCATTGCCATACGCAGTCCTGTTGGGTACTCGTCCACCGAATACGGGGATCCGTCGGCGCTGTGCAGATCGCAATCTCGGACGCCACATACCCATTCCCCGCCGCAGTGGCGAAGATTGAGCCAACTACCCGTGAGTTCGTACTCTGCCACAGACATCTCCTTCGGAGTGTTATCGATCGTACAGAATGCAGTGTCGCGTCGCTCTGCGAGCCAGGCCGCCAGTGTCGCAGAATCAGACGAGGCGAGCGCATCGCGAGGACCGCTGCTGTGTGTCATGGCGGTAGCGTCGGTGTCGTCGTGGGATGGCATGTCTTTGCTAACACGTATCGTCCTCAGAGTTACTCTGGATTTCCCGAGCCGAGAGATGACGGTCTTGACACTCTTCTTGATGGTATTCTTGAAGCTCTTCCAGGAGCTCAAGAACCTTTCTTTCCGTGACATGGGTCGGGCTTGCGAAAAGGTAGATGATGTCCAAGGTTCCGGCGCGACGGCGCCGGTACGAATAAAGGGAGAAGTGGAACAGTCAGGTGACGGCGGGAGGGAAGGCGGGGGAAGAATGCGTCGTCTGACGGGGGATGACCAAGGGACATAAGGACTGTTAGGATGATGAAAGGCCGGGATCCACTGGGGACCCACGAACGCCTTGTTGTCGTTCTTTGTGTCGTGTACGATTACAGAACGTGAAGGAGCGACGGGGAGAGAAGGGCTCTGGAAAAGAAGGGACGCCGGAAGAGAAGCGGATGAAGGGCAAGGGGGCGGATCTGCAAGCGATGTCAAGGATTGGGACGAAAGATTGAGAAAGGAGGGTAGTTGGAGGGAGGAGGCCGAGGGAAGAGGGGGCAGAGGACGGAAGGAGGGTATATCGGGGACACGTAAAGGAGCATCGTCCTTGGTAGAGAGGAAATCGGTCTCGCCCGCGGGAGAAAGAGAGCGCAAGAGCATCGGGCGGGAAGGCTAAAAGGAGAGATGAACGGGTGCAACACTGGGCGTGGTTGATCCACATACGAGATTGCTGGAAGCAGTCTTGTCGGCCAAGGGAGTGCGTGTTTCGCTGTGCTCCTTGAGTTTCCTGGCGGGGATCCTGTACGTGTCATGGTGAAGGGAGTGATTAGGGATTAGTGTAGGTACTTTTGTGGGGGTGGTGATCTTCAAGATCATGGTGTCGAGACCAGCAAGACGATCTGCAGAGAAATGGAACATAACGAGCGTGATGGAGTCGTGAAAGACAATGAGCGTGGGTCAAACAACAACATCCATTATGAGAGAGTCACTCATCGAGCCAGACAGTCTCCCTCAAAAACAACCACCACCACCACCACTCGCAGCGACACAGAGCGACGCAGAGGCTGGTATGCGCTCTCTCACTGCCCTCCTCTCCGACTGAGGCCCTCGTAGGTATCGCTGGCATATTCAAACAGGTACTCCGCGCCACCACCCTCGCGCTCGTCTTCCTCACCCCACTCTAGTCTGCCCATCCAGGCGCCTTGTTCTGCTTGTATCTCTTCCGTATTGCAGCCATCGCTGTTTACATCCTATGCGGACTCTTCACTGACAACTATGTCCTCTCCGTATGCACGCCCCCCTTTCCTGTCCTGACCCTTCTCATTGCCATCCGGTAGACGGTCGTCGTGGTCGTGTTGCTCGCGATGGACTTTTGGAACTGTAGGGTGCGTCTCGTCCTTGCTCTGGCAACCCTGCTTAACGTTCCCTCCAGAACGTCGCCGGTCGCACTCTTGTCGGACTGCGGTTCTGGAATCAAGTGCGCCACCGTGCATACACAGTACGATAACTAACAGATGTCTTTCAGGTCGACGAGGACGGGGAAAGCTACTGGGTGTTCGAGAGTAGAGACGTGAGTGGCCACACTGTCCCTAGTTCCCCCTCATCTCATTCATAACTAGCCTTCTCGACCACCGAACCCAGTCGATTCCAGGTAGGCAGTGCTATTATCCGTCCTTCGTATCTATGCACGTTGAATGGATGCGGCGCAACAGAATGTTCTGGGTGAGTCCCCTGGAAGTGATGATCGGACGTACATAATTACTTCGTCAGATTGCTCTCTATGTCTTCCCAGCCTTGTGGCTGCTCTTGTTGGTAATATCCATCGTCAGGTTTAATCTTGCGTGAGTAGAATGCGGGCATGCTTGTTCCGATCACCGCTCATCATTCGTCAGCTTTATACCGATCGTGGTGCTTGCCTTGGTGTTTAATGTCACCAATGCCGTGGGTTTCACATACGCGTGAGTACCGATCACGTATCAACATATCACTGCCCTTCAGCTCACAGCAAACCTAGCGACAGAGACGCAAAGCAACGATGGGCAAACAGTGTCGCTGGTTCAGCTTGGAATATGGGAATGGGCGGCTTTGGTGGCCAAGTCTTGTCCGGTGCCATCAAGAACAGCGTCGGAAAATTGTTCGGATAATGCATGGTTGAGCTTGCATTAAAAAAGACGAACAACAATACGAGTAAATTCGCTCACGCATGACGAACACAGAATGCAGCAACAAACTGAAGCACTACTGTTACAAAGATGAATGACAAGTTCGATTTGAAAAGGAAAGAAAAAAGGCAGTCCAAGACAGAGGCAAGCACAACAAGGGATAGGAGCATGCGAGAATAGCAGAAGTGATGGGCATAAGCAGGCACAAAACTCCTGCGAGGCGACACGTCGTGCTGACATTATGTGCATGACCACAGCTGACGCGCATCCCTGGCTGGGGCCAATTCAATCCAGCCCGACCCACCCTCGTGCATCAACACGTGAGTAAGCTGTTGTAGGTGCTACCGAGGCACCTAGCCCAATGAACGATCGTGTGCGACCATGAGAACGCGAGGTTGCCACACGCGGCGTAGTCTGAGACGGAAACGAACATGCATTCTTATCCACATTAGACGTGATGGTCATGGTGGCGGGTTTACGCATGGCAGTCCTTGGTGTGACGGTTGGAGAAGGAGGAAAAACAAACAACGTCTGCGAAGGTAGCGCAGAAACGGGATGCTTTGAAGGTGGAACGCCGGTAGGGAATGCGATGCTGCTAGGTGCACCTTGGAGATTGAGCGGTGGTGGTGCCTGCTTTCGTGAAAAGTGTTTCCGACGTCGAGGTGACTGTTTGCTTTCCTGCGTAGCGACTGGAGTGCTCGGGGAAGGGGGAACAGGGGGGAGTGTTCCCAGTGGAAGAGACCGTCGTTTGCCCTTTCCAGGAGCCATTTTGAAACTGAGGTTGGCAGGGGGCCGTGCTACGTTGAAGGAGAGCTTGGTGGGAGGTGCGGAAACCGGTATGGAAACACGTGCATACAAACCTGCGATGTGGGCATGTGTCGTCTCGACATTGTTCTCACTAGGAGAACCAGGGGATTCGCTAGACAATGACGGACTTCGGCGTGGTTCCAGAACCTCATCAAAGGGACCGCCAACGCCCAATAGTTCCGACTCTTCATCAGCCTCGACGAGGTCCTCGCTCAATATGCTGCCAGTGGTATGTATGCTGGCGATGGATCCGGTGCGTTTTCGACCGTATTTACACCTCCAGGTAGAACCCATCCCTATCCTCGAGTTGAGGGAGGAAGAGGACGGTTTGCGTGCGATAAGACGTTCCTCCATGGCACGATCGAGAGCTCTTGCCTCCTCCTGTACAGCACTGCATTCGGTCTCTTCCTGAGCAAACGCATTCCTGAGACGGCCCCACTCCTTATCATCTTCACTGGGAGATGAAGCAAGATCTGATAAAATAGGGGAAGTACGGCCGCCTTGAAGGACTTTTTCATAATCGAGCAATTGGTAAATAAGGCTATGATACGGAGGGAAATGAAGCACGGCAGTGGAGATGAAAACGGGAGCGTGCTTACGACATGTTGGGCCCCACATGTCTACTCTTGTCTTTGACAAAGGAGTAGGCGGCCTGCATGCCTTTGAGCTCCCAAACGTGTGGAGGAACGCTGGGAGAGCGAGTTGCGGCAGCACGCATGACGATGGCGATCATCAAGGTCGCAGAGCGAGACACACCACACTGACAGCTAAGTGGGGGTGAGTAAGGGGTGGGCGGGCGGAGGAGAGAACGTACTGGATGAGGACGCCCTGGTTGCGCTGGAGGGCTGCGTCGACGAAAGCCATGGCTGTGGGGAAGCCGTGGGTGACGAGGTCGCGCTGACCGTGCGACCAATGGAGCTTGAGATAATGCATAGCGGGACGACCAGAATGGGGGTGAGGAGGGTAGTAAGTCGAGGCGGTAGTGGAGGTGGAGGGAGGTATCTTGGCATGCGATATGGGGATCGGGGTGGATGCGAAGGGGCGAAGGGGTTGTGGTGTCGCAGAATCGAAGGGAGAGGGAACCTCCTTGGCGACGTTGAGAATAGCAGAGATACCACGTTCGCGGAGGGACTGCCAGTCGCGGGCATTATCTTCTGAGCCAAGCCAAATGCGGGGTAGGACCTGTATAGGACCGTTAGCGTAGGCGACGGAAGGGGAACCATCTTCGTCTTGTCTGTGGATCACGCTTGAGAATGAAGTGTTTTGGATAGAGAGGACGGAGGGGCGGCGGGGACGGAGGGGTGGGTGTGGATCGATGGCGGAGGGAGGGGGCTCTGTGGGAGATACGAGGGAGAGGGAGGACGTGTTTGGAGAGGGGAGGTTTATGGAGAGATTTTTCATGTTTCGAGGTTTGTGAGGAGAGGAGGGAGGAGGGGATGGGGATGGAGAAGGGTCAGGAGAGCCGGAGAGGACTAAATGGGAGGAAGGGTCAGGAGGAGGAACGCGGAGGGCTGTGGGGGGGCCTCGTTGATGCATCGATTGGATATTATGAATGGCCACGACCAGCGTGGATGGAAAAGAAGAAGAGAGAGAAGAAAAAAAAGATACAACGAAGTCGAAGGGGGAGGAGGGGGAGGAGGAGGAGGAGGAATGTTTGTGGTTGTTGAAAAAGGATGTTTCTCTTTCTCGTCTCGTTCGTGAGCACGTTTGGTTTGCTCGTCTCTGTCGCGTACTTTGTCCGCGCAAAACTTGCCGCAGCTGGATACGACGTCTCACGTCTCATTCTCATCGGTGTAGACAGCCAACACAACATGCCCTTGGACCCTACTTACACCCAGTTCATCGCCTTGGCTCTCGCCATCGCCAGCTCCGTCTTCGTCTACGTCAAGTTCGTCGCCAGTGCGTCCCTTTCTTCCCCTCGCCCTCCTCCCATACTCACCCACACCCGCAGAACGCGCGCCGGTCCTCAACCCAAAGGAATTCCAGGAATTCGCGCTCAAGGAAAAAATAGTCGTCTCTCCCAACACTGCCGTGTTCGTTTCTCCTCTTTGGTCGCGTCCCTCTTCCTCATCCTCTTTTTTTAGATACCGCTTTGCGTTGCCCCGTCCCGACGACGTGCTCGGTCTGCCCATTGGCCAGCATATTTCCATCTCAGCCGATATTAACGGAAAGGAAATTACCCGCAGCTATACCCCCACGAGCAGTGACGATGACCTCGGTCACTTTGACCTCTTGATCAAAGTATCTTCTTTTCCCTCCCTCACTCGCGACTTCCTGACCTCCTCCTCCCTAGTCTTACGAAAAGGGGAACATTTCCCGTTATGTCTCATTACTCAAGATTAGCGACAAGGTCAGAGTTCGTGGTCCCAAGGGCTTCTTCAAGTACTCCCCGACCTTGTCCCGTCACATTGGCATGATCGCAGGCGGTACCGGTATCACCCCCATGCTTCAAATCATCAGAGCTGCTCTCAAGAACGCCGCCGACAACACGAAACTGTCCCTTGTCTACGCCAACGTCAACTCGGAAGACATTCTCCTCAAAAAAGAGCTTGACGAGCTCGCCGCCAAGCACCCTGACCGCTTCAACATCTATTACGTTCTCAACAACCCCCCAGAGAACTGGTCGGGCGGTGTCGGCTTTGTCTCCAAGGAACAAATCGAAAAGTTCATGCCACGCTCAAGCAGCGACATCAAAGTTCTCCTTTGTGGTACGTACACCGCTGTGTTCACTCCCATCATGCTTATGTACATCACCACCAGGACCGCCTCCCATGATGACCGCTATGAAGTACGTGATTATTATGTCACTTATATACCATCCATTCATCTCACCATCCTTGCCCCTTTCCAGGAAACACCTTGCCGAGCTCAACTACCCCGCACCACGTGCGGTCAGCAAGCTTGAAGATCAGGCGAGTGTTGACTGATAGCTGATACTGTCAAGCTAACTGACGATGCCCAGGTCTTCGTGTTCTAACCAGATGTGTTTCCGGGCTGTCAAGTTGGGCGTTCCGGTTTGATACCCGTCGTATCAATGATTTAGACGTGTCTTAGATGTAGACGTGGCACTCGAACGGATCTAATCACATGTTTTCTGGCACGATCTCATTCGCTCTTCACCTCCACTCCCGATGTCGAAACCAATCTTGTTCACCTTCCCTCTGTCCGTCTGGGCTTCCGTGGCCCAACTTGCCATGTGAGCGTCCGGGCACAGTATTGGGAAAAATATTCATGTTCTCGAGCCAGTCGCGAACTTGGGTATGCCCCAGACGACATCGAAAATAGGGTCGTCGACCTCGCACAGGGGGAGAACTTTGCACCCACATTCTTGAACGTCGTACGTCGACGACTTATTCGCACATTCGTGCATACCATGACGAGAGACCAAAGAACCCAGACGGTACCTTGCCCACCATCGTGGCGGACGGTAAGACCTACGCCAGCACCACAGAGGTGACCTCCTATCTGGTAAAGCACGCTCCCAAGCCAGCCAGTCCCGGGACGTCGTTCATCGCAACGATCCACGAAGACAAGTATGATCCCAACTTTCCTTTGCTTCTTACTGTAAGCCTCTGGTCAATCCAACCACGAGACTCGTTCGAACCTGTTTTCCAGCGTTCCGACAAGGAACTCGAACAAAAAGCAGCGACGTTCCCCATGGAATTTATTCGGAATCGTCAGTCGCACCCCAGGCTGTGTACTTATGTACGGCTGACGCGTGCTCCTCAGGACAAGATGCACTCGAGCGCTTCTCTGCCCAGCCAGACGCCGCGCAACACAAGGCATTCTACGACGCGAAGCTTACCAGCAACGGATACCTCCTCTCCATTTATCAAGGAAACGTATCCGAGGATGACAAGCAGGTATTCTACCAGCAGTCTGTCGCCCATTGGAACACTCTGGGCAAGTTCGTCTCTGAGGAACTCGCCAACCTCTTGCCCGATACAGCATTCTTTGGTGGAGAGAATCCGGGCGAAGATGATTTCCATCTTGCGGCGTGGCTTGCCCGCATCGCCTCCGTCGCAGGGGGTGGCAAGGAACAGGACGGCGTTCGTGCGTTGGAGAATGACCTGGGGATCAAGCTGCATCCAAAAGTCTCTGCCTATTGGGGTGCATGGAGCTCCAGAAAGAGCTGGCAGGAAGTGTATGCTGGCGGTTTACATTAGATTAGATGAGAGCACAAGTGAACAGAGCATAAATGCAAGTGAAAGGGCTATGACTTGACCGTGGTCTGGGGAGACATGTGTAGCTGTGTTCTAGACTCCTCAAGCATTTCAATGCGACAGTCGTTCAAGCTGGACCGAATGTGATGAGTGGACATGCGAAACAGAAAGGATGCAAGACCTACATCCTGCGGATCACATCGGCAGCGCGTATCCCAATGGCATACTCGCCCTCGGTGGGTTCCACAGTCGACGTGCGAGCAAGCTGTATAGCCGAATCGTAATAGTGTAGAGCAGTCAATCCTTGCTCGTCCTTGGGTAACAATGGGAGAACGAATCGAAAATGATGTAGCATGCGTGAATGAGGTTTCATCGGAGGGAGGTTGGGTATCACGAGGTGTACTCGGGCATCTGTACGTCAGGTCAGACAAGCCGACGCGCGTGGACAGAGAGATCAACGCCGACCGATGTCCGCAATGGTGTCGAGCAAGCTGCGTCGAAAGCGCATGCCGCCATGCTCGGTGCCGGGCGTGCCCCAACCAGGATGGGTCGTCTCCCGCGGTTGACACTCGTAGCAGATCAGGCAGGCGCGGGCAAACTCTTGGGAGATGTACTCGTGCACGGGCTAGATGGGGGACGGTCGAGCGACGGAACGAGGACGAGTGGGCATGAACTTGCCTTGGGGAGCTCATTTCTGCTCGTGCTGCTGTGCGTTCTCAGTATGCGCTGTAGCTTCAGCCGGACGGCGATGCGACGTCTTGCACACAGTGCGATACTCAGAAGGAGCTGTTGGGCGGCGTTAGGGATGAGCACCGTTGGCGGATCAGTACCGAGACGTACCACCAGGCAGTAGGTCGCGCTTATGGTGACTGCGTCCCAGTTGTTGGTCCAACCACGCGGTGCGGTTCGAACTGCCTGCTGTAAGAGTGCAAAGCAAGAAATGGCGAGAAAGCAAGCGACGATGAGGGTGATCAGAGCATAGCACGCCTCTAAAATCCAAAAGAGCGCTTGTCGACGCATGACCTAGAGTGACATGTCTCTGCACGACCCACCGTATTACATCCTCCTCTCACTCCAGCACAGTTCAGCAACTCAGAGCAACGCGCTCATTCATGCCGACATAGAGTATCGTTATGCAGACGACTCTCCGTCCTCGCTGCTGCCCCAGTTTCCCGACGAACATGTGCTCGTCTTTGACTACGATCCTGCCAACGCCACGCAACCGAGCGTCAGCAGCACATCCCGCACATTCGCTCTATCCGGCGTCAAGGTGTTGCCTGCACCAGGGGCTCGCGTAGACGAAGACGCCAGCAGGAACGACAACATGTACATTCTACAGGTCACGTCCACTTCTGACGACCAGTATGCCAGACAGTCCGTCGCGCTCGAATGCCTACTCAATTTCTCGAAAGGATCGGTGTAGAATCATCCCAGGCCTATTTACAGAATCCTCAGTCTATCGTCGCGCGATTCAAACAAAGGTCAGCAAAGGAGCGCGCGTCCACATGTCCTCGCTCATCAGTATGCACAGGAACGCCGAC
>JBBPOC010001047.1:0-11882 GCA_038091235.1 Tylopilus rubrobrunneus | reverse complement strand
CAAGCTATGCCTCTCGCTTGCTCAGTTGAACACAATATAAACATACGCGGTGAGTTCAACCCTTGATCAACAGGGCGCATAGGTCCTTACCCCTTAAGACCATGGACCTGCCTTGCTGCACCCGCAATTGCAATTTCGTTCCCTTGAACGGCCGATAAGACTAGGCATTTTTGAGAAGCCCAGTCATAAATTATCCACTTACCCAGGTGGGTGCACATCATTCGTCATTTCTCAGGGACTTGAAGTAAGCCATGCTGTGATGCTATAATTTCGGATCGCTTAGGCGGTTCGTGGCCCAAACGCGGTAGGTGCCGCTCATGTTAACCGCTCTCCAGGTGGCAGGTCTTTACGAGCCCGGCGGGTGAAATACGAAGCATTAACTTGGATGCCCTTCTTCCGAGTCCACGCCTCAGAGTCCGTGTGGACCCTGTTCGGCAAAAAAATTGCTAGCCGCAGGACGATAAAGACGGGCCAGTTGCCCGGATTCCCTCGCTGCCAGTATGAACTTGAATACTGACAGCGTATCCTTGGCATCTTTCTCTCTCCTGGCAACAGGAGTCTTTGCTGTACTTTACGCCTGGAGGAAATCCCTTCGAACCCCCTTCCCACCTGGACCACGAGGGGTGCCCATTCTGGGCAACGTATTTGATATACCTCCCGGTGAGCCATGGAAGGCATACAAGAAACTCGGCGAGAAGTATGGTGAGCGGTCATTGCGCTTCTGTACATTCCCATCTGCTCATGTACTCTGCAGGAGATGTCATCCACCTCCGTGTCCTGACGCAAGAAATGATTATTTTGAATTCTTATGAAGCTATCAAGGATTTGTTTGAGCACCGCTCTCAGAACTATTCCAACAGGCCATACATACCTGCATTCAACATGTGGGTCGCCAGGGGATCTCCCTAAGAGTATTCTGACGGACATATTCAAGGGCGGACTATACTTGGGGGACTGCTTTCCTGCCTTACGGCGACGAGTGGAAAGTACATAGGAAGATGTTTCAGCAAGCGCTTCGACCCGAAAACCTCCCGTGGTACCACGCAATGCAAATGACGAAGACACGCGACCTGATCAAGAATATATATGACAGTCCGGCCAACTATGTGCAACACTTTAGATAGTGCGTGTCCGATAGCACTGGGAGCCCGATGAATGACTTATCCATTGTAGCTACTCCACTGCGATCTCGATGGCAGCTACCTACGACTATCACCCCGCTCCCCGAGATGATCCGATGGTTGACAAACTGAAGATATTTGCCGAGACAGCTGTCGATCTTTTGGCTCCCCTGCAGTCTATGATTTTCGCGGCATTTCCCTTCTGTGAGTCAAAATGCTGACTAGGGAGGGCACGGTTATATCTGCCTTGTACTTTGCAGTGATGTACCTACCTTCGTGGTTCCCAGGAGCGACTTGGCAGCGCACCGCGGAGAAGGGTCGGAAGGTGATAGATTGGTGGTTATCCACCCCTACCGAATCCGTGCAAGAAAGAATGGTATGTCGTGTAGATAGGGGTCTCACCTTTGACTGAAGATCGCCGGTGGTGCAGGCAGAGGGCCCGGTTGCCCCTTGCTTGGTAGGAGATGCACTGTCCCGCATAGACGAGAAACACCCAGATGCTGCTCATACCATCCAATTGATCAAAGGAGCTGCAGCGTCGTCTTTACTCGGTAAGCAGGCTGCTATCGCATTCTTCTCAAGACGACCTAATCCTTTTCGCTAGCTGCCTCGGACACGGTGAGCGCACTCGCTTGACGTCAGAACTCCCAGCCAATAAGTGAAACAGACCGATTCAGCGATGCAAGTTTTCGTGCTTGCGATGGTGTTATTCCCCGACGTGCAGAAACGCGCACAAACTGAGATTCAAGCTGTCGTAGGATACGAGAGGCTCCCGGATTACAGTGACAGGCCGAACCTGCCTTATGTCGAGGCCGTCTTTAGAGAGACTCTGCGATGGCATCCAGTACTTCCGTTTTGTATGTGTTCCTTTCACGAAACGACGCGTTGCTCAGACTGGGGCTCATAGCGGTCGTCCGGAGTGTCGTAGAAGACGACGTTTACCGGGGGTACAGCTTCCCCAAAGGTAGGGCCAGAAGCGTTACGGGAATGACCATCACTCACCGAACGCGACAGGTGTCACGATCATTCCGAACCTGTGGCGAGTATTCGTGTGTTCTTGCGTCTTTTCCCATCTTGACGTAACCTAGGGCGGTCGCACACGACGAAGCCCGATATCTGGATCCCTCCGTTTTCAATCCCAGCCGATTCTTTGATGACCAAGGACAGTTGAACGACGATACGGTACCATATGCCTTTGGATTTGGCAGACGAGTCTGTGCGTCGGATATGGTTGACTTTCATAAATCCCCCGAGTGACGGGCTTCTTTGAAAGGCGCCGGGCGACCTATTGCGGATACCTCCCTGTGGTCCGGCCTGGTCAGTTTGCTTACCCTGTTCTCGTTCGAAGCACCGCTCGACGCATCGGGGAAGCCCGTCGAGATAGTGCCGCGATTCACAGCAGGATTTGTATCGTGAGTGTCTCACACTCATGGACCTATTTTGAGATCATGGTTGTTGACGTTTCGTTGCGTAAAACAGACACCCAGAGCCATTCCCCGTCAACATCACCGTGCGAGTGGATAAAGAGAAACTGATCAGCCTGTTGGGCGATGGATGAACGAACGACTCCCGACGACGAATGAATAGTACGAATTTCCGTTCCGACGACCTCGACGACCTTTCCCGAATGGGTCCTCCCTTCATGCAAGAATGACGCTACGAGAACGAGAGAAGGAGATGTACGAGTATATTGGCGATGATGTATAGGCATATCCCCGACGGATGTTTCGATGGCTCAGTAGTGAGCGACAATCGCATTGGTTCACCCTGCTCGACCCAGTTTCTCTCCTCCCTCCTGAAGAAAAAACGTGTTTCGTGGATTGCGGTGTCGATGTTACGTCCAGCAATGTGTGGCATCCAGCTCGACTCATCTCCGCCTTGCACCGTTCCAAAAGGGCACGCCATAGATTATGATGATAGATCTCGGATACGTCGTACGTCATATACCCCACCGGACTGGTGAACACGTACAATATGCATGTCGGATCATGGGGTTGCAAGTGGGGAGACCCTAACAGTTGGACCCTGGCGTTTGTCACGCAACCTTCAGCAAATGGAGATGAACGGCATCCTTGTCGTCAACATGTACGACACTGCGCCACATGACACCCCCAGTGCTGCATGCGCCGAGGAAAGCTTACTTGGTGGCATTGGCACCGTCTTTGTCTATGACGACATCCTTCATCATCGTGGGTGCGAACAGTAGTGGCGAGGGATGGGGCCCCAGTTCCGAGTCCGGCCGTGCCCTGCTTTTCGGGAGTGGTGCACCGTGCACCGCGCGCTTCGAGGTAGAGCGTCTCATCGGGCGTCAAGTGGCCGACATCACGCTCGGCGCGACCGACTTGCTTCCGTCGTTTTCGGGGGAGACCAAACCCGTCGTTCGATCGGCGCTCGGCCGGTCGTCCGCTAGATCATTGTATTGATACCGTTACGCGCAGCGCTTGCGCCGAGGAAAGCTGATCAACTGACTTTGCGGCGCAACGGTCGCTAACAAGGTTGCATGCTTCGGCGGCAGTGGCCCCAGTTCCGGCCGTGCGCTGCTCTTCGAGATAGAATCTTATTGAACGCCAAGTGAAGTCGACATCACACTCGGGGTGACGACCGAATCCGTCCTTCGATCATCGACGCTCCCGCCAAGATATGAGAATTGACAACGCGACATAAAAATAAGTTACCGCACATCCATACATGTCCCCATCCTCATCCCGGCAATCGCGCCTCATCGTGGCTCTCCTCTTTTCGTCTGCAACAACACCCGACCAGGTGTTTCACCCCACCCACGATCTGCGCCCACACCCAATTCCTCGCGCGCCAAATGACGTGTTCCTTGGTATCGACGCGATCCGACCGTATGCGGTGCTCGGCGTCGACGACGACGGAGAGCGTGACGACGGTCGTGACGATCGCTGCGAGCGCCGTCGATGCCGAAATCATGAACATGATGATCATCTGCAGCTTGGCGGCCTGGTCGACGGAGGAGCCCCCAAGAATGGCACCGGTCATCATACCGGGTATCGAGATGATGCCGATGACGCTGCGGGGGCCGGGTGAGCCGTCGCGGCGGAGGAAGGAGTGTGAGAAGGACGAACCTCATTTGATTGATGGTCGGGGTGAGTGCGAGACGGAGGGCTTCACGAGCGACGGGCAGGCATGCTTCGAATCGAGAGGCACCAAACGCGAGGTAGGTTTCGACCTTGTCTCTGTTGTCGCTATATGTTGTCGGGGTCAGACGCTACAAGAGGGTGACATTGCGTGGGACACACCAAATTTCCTTCAAGACGTAGGCAACGGCAACCACGATACTAGAAACGGTATTTCCGCATAGCATGCCCACCATGGGAACTTTGACATAGCAACGTCAGTCCATTTCGCTGAATGTATGATATCAAGAACGCACTGTACTGTGCTGGCGTCCAGAACGGCACCACGCTCATCGCAAAACGGGCACCGATGATGGAGACTGGTATCGTCGAACCGAGCATGGATATCAAGACTGATGAGAACTGCGCGAGACGACCGTTTGGCGTCAGCATCATCCCAGAGAGCGAAAGGGGTGAATATAAGATACCATGTTATCGTAGCGTTTTTTCGACTTGTTGGCGACTGCAAACGTGTATCAGTATATCTCACGGACAGGCAGCCAACGCCGTGTGCGACGCACCAGCCTCGAACGTGCCCAAAAAGTTCAAGACGACTGCCATGTATCATATGAGTGTAGGGGGCCCAGAGTGTGTGTGGAACATACAGGCGATGGCTCCGACTGCCCATGGATTGTGGGTTTCGAAGACCCGCTGCAGGATCAAGCCCATGATGGCGAGCTGCACGATGCAGCGGAACGCCGACGTGACGAGCGAGCTACCGACGCCGAGGTGAAGGACGGAGGAGAGGATGGCATTGAAGAGGATGAATGTGAGACCGAGGCCGACGTTGACCCAGGTCAAGTGGGTCGGGCTTCTTGGTGGTGCATCCATGACGAATGGTTGGCGCTAGGTTGGTTGAGAAAAAAAAGGGGGAAGCCAGCATCTGCTTGGTGACATGTTTGGGTTTCGACCAGGAGAGGTATTTCTGTCCCTGCAGGGGTCAACCAATCGCCGTGGTTGTGTTACATTTCCCGTTTCATAGGCTACGGCGTTGACGGCCGTAGAGGTAGACTTCAAGTTTGCGCTCGGCTTGTGTTCACCCCGAGACGTCAAAATAAGTTTAAGACGATGATTACCATTTCTCAGACTATGACCAAGTTCAACCAAAAAAGTAATCGAGCAAGGCTGCGGGATTGGCCCTTTTCCATCTGGCTGCACTAACCCGCATGTTATCTGGAAACCATTCTGCTAGGTTCCCTTCACGTTCTCTTCCCATAATCATTTCTGCAACCGCTTTACCACTCAACCACGCTTGCACCATGCCTTCGCCGGTGTACCCTGCCGCGATCCATTCTCCAGGTGCCGTAGGAATGATTGTGCCATCACCATGTGGCAGACTTTGGTCTGAGGGGGCTGGACGCCCAGAGATCGAAGGCGACAAGCGACCGATCCATGGAAGCAGATCTGCGGACATGCCGATAATGCCACTCCAGGCTGCCTTGACCCGTCCTTTGGACCATCCGCTCGTGTCTCCTTGGGGCGGCTGACCCTCGCATCCCCAATTGTCCTCGCCAAAGTATCTTGGCAGGACACCTGAGAGATGTGCGGTGACGCGCTTACTGTATACGCTGTCGTCCGTGGTGGCTATTGCTTGAAACCCTTCCTGACCCTCTTGTGCGAATGACCCTCCGAGCATAAATTCGCGTTCGCCGTTTGGAAGCTGCGTAAGGTAGTCATAGCCCACAGGTACTTCACGAAAAGTAAATGACCTCTGAACTGTCTCGGGAGGGATTGACTGTCCTGGACGTTGTGCGGTCATGTAACCACGGAAGGGAAGGATTTTGCCGCGCATGGGCGCCAACAGATGTGATGACCAAGCATTCGTTGCATGGACCACATGTGGGGTCTTGATGGGTCCCTTTGGTGTGACGACGGTGTACAGTCGTTCTGATGCCGAAAGACCCACGATCGAGGTGCAGGGGGTGTTGGTGCACAGGAAGAAGCTATACTCGCGCCGTGATTGAGTCCATTCAAACCAAGTTCTCGTGCACTGGCACTTACTTTTGAGGGTACCGTTTCAGCAGATTTGAAAGGATACCCGTCACAAATTGATAAGGATGCATAGCACCAGCGCCAGATGTGATGCACCCAACGACGTCGGCTGCGAGACTGTATTTCTGTATGACATTTGCCACATGGTCGTTGACAGATGAAGGTAGATCATACCTGTGACGTTTCTTGAGACTCGTACACTTCATGATGGCCTGCTTCAGAAGGCAAAGCTTGGCAATATGCATCCAGTGACGCTTTTGCTTCTGCGAACAGTTCTTGGCTAAAGAAGGCTTCAATGGCCTCAACCTGTCGCCACTGCGATTGTTCCAGAATTCCTTCTTCTTCAGCGACACGCCTCATTTCATGGAGATGGGCAAGGCGGAACTTGATGATTTTGTGTGCCGCGGGAACGCCATACTCTCGTCGCAAAATTTCGAAGTCTTGATAGAGCACTGGGCTAATATGACCACCATTCCTGTGGAACAGAGTTGCTCCAACGACCATCAGACGCAACAGGAAAACGTCGTACCTTCCTGTAGCGCCAGAGCAGGCGTCCCTTGCTTCGAGCATAAGGAGCACGGGTAGTTTTCCCTGTGCATGAGCTCTGTCGAGCAAGGTGCGTGCGACAGCAGCGCCCGTTATGCCCGAGCCAATGACGACGATGTCTGCACGTTGTGGCAATTCGGAGGAGTGATGTGCGATAGGGGAAGGAGGAAACATCCAGAATGAACGGGATGGGTTTGGGACCGGTATGCCTGGTTCTACGCCGACGCGCTTTTCTATTTGCTGGAAAGTGCGTACGGTGCCGAGCAACTCGACGAATGCATGTCGAATGAACGTGATGGTGTTACCCATGGCTTGTGTCGAAACGGTGGGCATGTTTGGTTATCGATTTATATGTTTTCCACATGTTTTGCAGAGGTGAACTTGAATGATGCCGTACATTGTGACGCTGTCCTACCATGTACCATCCACGATCTGGTAGAAATCCCTCCTGGTACGACTACCCCGACGACGCTGATCACTACGATCGTGGCCCACCACAGCAAGGCCCTGGTCCACCCAGGCGCCGTTTCAACCCTCCCCCTCAAGATTTCCCCCCTTATCATCGACATCGCGATGATCGCGACCCTTGGCAAACCCACACCCCCGACGTCCCGCTGGCACCCCAGCCTCCGCGCCGCCAGACCTCCCAAACCACAAACAGCACTTCTGATTATGGCCAACGCCCACGCATGCGTCGCGCACGCAGCAGCTCCGCAATCAGGGGTCCTCAGGGAGGCAAGTCGACCTCGCCCAGACGTTATGCCGCCCCACTGCCAGCAGCCCCCACGCTCCCCCAACTAAGCCTGAGCGAACGAGAGACCTTGGCACGCCAGCGTCTCCAGACCACCTTTGAAAGATATGTCTTCAACACCCTCCCAACCCATCTTCTTCGCGTCACCGACATGACACTGGTCACGCGCAACGAGATATGGGAAACGTTCAAGTCGCGCATCGAGTCTCTATCCGACTCACACCTCGCAAAGCTCTTGCTCGAACAAGACGAGGAGGCTAGAAAATTGGGCGTTTCCGTGATAGATCCAGAGGTCGTCGCGCCTTTTGTATGTTCATGGTTTCGTTCTTATTTGCGGGGAATCCTGACATCGTCCCGAAAAGACCGAATACATTCGGGCGATGATCACCTTTGCCATCTTCTCTCACAGATGGGGCAATGGCGAACCCTCGTTCCACGAACTGCCCAGTAAGAGAATTCAGGTCAACCGAAGGTTGTCTCCGAGCGGTCCAGGGTATCAAAAACTGCTCAAATTCTGCGAGAAAGCCCGGGTGGATTATGGTTGCGAGTACGTCTGGACGGACACCTGTTGCATCAACAAGGAGAGTAGCACGGAACTGGAAGAGGCCATCTTATCGATGGGCGTCTGGTACACGGAGGCCGGCGTATGCATTGTCCATCTCGGCAATTCGTCGACGCTCGAGGATTTCATGGAAGACCCATGGTTCACGCGGGGCTGGACCTTGCAGGAGCTTCTCCTCCCGCGCAAGATTCGGTTTTATGGCAGGGACTGGTCACCGATCTGTCCCGTCATGGTAGAGGGTCGGAGAGAAGAGCGCACTGCGAGGGAAAATCGTGACGAACAGCGTGTCAACGACAAAGACAACGAGTCTGTCGTTGCTGCCCTTACCAATGTCACAGGTATCTCCGAGGCCGACATACGAAACTTTGTCCCAGGTTGCACCAGAGTAGCTGAAAAGATGCGATGGATATCGCATCGCACCACATCTCGTATCGAGGACATGGCATATTCCATACTTGGCCTATTTGACATCGGCATGCCGATAGCGTATGGTGATGGCGCTCGTGCATTCTACAAGCTCATGAGCGCGATCGCGGAGCAATGTACCGAACCAGACTTTTTCGCATGGGCGGGCACACCATCACAGTGGTCCCTCGCCCTCCCTTCTTCCCCACAATGCTATGCCCCCCCAACCTCCCAGGGTGACCTCGTCACGCCATCGAGTGCACTCGGTGACCCTGCATACGAGCTCAGCAAGCTTGGACTCCACATCCGACTCGTCCTCGTCCCCGCCTATTGCGAGCCTCTCGAAGCGACTGACGCCAACACCGCGCGGTTCCTGCTCACACCCGCGCTCGACACGGCTCAGGAAGCCATCCAGATTTATCTTCCCCTCGCCGCCACCATCCAACAAGGCTATGGACCCTCGCGGTCGCGAAGTGACTACGATTACGATCCACGACCCGGGGAGCGCGACCGCGACGTCCCCGGCGGGCGTGGTTGGGATGCTCCTGTCTCGCAGGGGTACGGACCACCCCGGTCGCGCAACGACTACGAGTACGACCCGCGCCTCGGGGAACGCGAGCGCGACGTCCCCGTCGGACGTGGGCGCGAGACCGCCGTCCCACAAGGGTACGGACCTGGACCCGGACAGACATGGGCTCGCAACGACTACGAGTACGATCCGCGCCACGGGGAGCGCGAGCGCGACGTCCCCGCTGGACGTGGACGCGAGTACGCGCTCGGCGTCGTAGACTACGACGTGCGGCCGGGTCCATCGGGGTACGCCGCGATCCATGGGGGCCGTGCGCATCTGTGTTTGGTGCTCGAACGGGAGCGGCGGGCGAAGGGGTGGGTGCGGGTGGCGAGGCCGGGTGCGCTGAGCGTACGGTTTAGAGAGAGCGAGTTGCTGCCGGTCGAGGGCGTGTGTTTGCTGCATCGGGCGTCGTATAGTACCTAGTCATTGCTTTGCTAGATGGTTTCGTTGTGATCGTGTAGGTGGTGGATGGCATACTGGAATCGGATGTATGATACGATGTGTACCCCTACCGTGCCAGTGACACTAGCTTGACCGCTTAGCGTTTAACTGCCACCAGTGGGGGTTTCCGAGTCTAGTACACTTTTCAAGTTCTAAGATCGAAACCATGATCCCAACATCAATTGAAACAATGAATCGGTACGACTGCGGTTCAAAATAATAGATAACACTAGTATTAGGTTCATTAGCACCCTCAACTAGCTAAAAATGGTGCAGTCTCATCGTAGACTTTTCAAGCTACCGAGGTTGCTCTCACCCTTATCCGAGTCTGTGAAAGGCCGCGGCGCCGCAGTCAAGTTACGTAGGAAACGGAGCGCTCGCTTGGCGCCGATGACACCACTCGAACGGCACAGAATACTTACATACGTGCTGTCGTCACACTCTCAGCGACCTGGATAGATTCGGTCCGGACGTCTCGACATGAGGTGAGCGTGTCGATTTTGCCACTCTTCTCGTTCCCATCTTGACCGATAACTCCGAGTCCGAGACGGGCTTCTTCGACAAGCGCGGGTAGTGGTGTGAAACGGCCTATCGACAAACTCATTCCGTATTACAGGAACACGTCGACTGATCGGTGCATGCGTCTTTTCTAGCGACTGTCAAGTCGGTACGGTTAGGTAACGTGGTGGGACGCGATGTACCAACCCTGTTCGCCCAGTGTCTAGTTTGTCCACAGGCAAGGGAAAGGACCACTCGAACTGGGTCATAAATTGGTTACTTCTGCTAGAAACCTGTTGAATTTACGAGACGACACAGATAAAGCAATAGAGGCTGTAGAGCTGGGATATCTGGGTATCTGGGTAAATAGCATCCAGCTTAGAGAGCGGAACTCGTCTTATAGGACCGTCAAAAACGACGCATCGCTCAGCCGGGGCATGGTTGAATGCTGACGGCAATCTCGCTGGGAAGAAAATGTTACGGCTCGTTGGCCATACTTGACCGCCGCCTCGTTCAACCACCCCCTCAGGTACTGACGAGGTCCGAATGGCGCCGAATGGATTCGATGAGATTAGACGCGGGGCGCTGACGAGGCTCGTATGGCGCCGGATGGATTTCGAGGAGATTGGACACCGAGACGAGGCCCTTGAGATGCATGAACGCGAGTACTGACAAGGTTCGAATGGCGCTCGGACGAGGCCTGTTTTATTTTGGCTATGCGAGGCCGCAAGATGAGGCCTACAAGGGAAGTGGGTCGAGAAAATCGCTGCCTGAGGTGTATAACAACCGCGACCAGACTCGGAAGGAAGTGTGGATAAAGTGGATGATGCTCGCGACAACTTGACTCGGCCACATACCCTCATGGCACGTTCGGCGCACCCTCCGTATGCAACCTCGCCGTTTTACGATCACACCGTCACCGACACGCAGAGGCCCCTGGCCAGCTGACAGGCTACAGCACGTCCCGTCCGAACGATCAGGTCAAGAGTTTTCGCCCAAGGAGCAGCGGGAGCTGAATGTGATCGCGGTAATGAGTCTGATGACATTCGAGTTGACAAGCGAGACATCATTGTCCATGGGTACGGTGGTCGCAGACCGAATGGGGTTGGTACTACGATTGTAGTCGGGTTGTTGGTCGCGGTAGAGGCTGGGATCTCGACAACGTTGGTGATTATACTGACAAAGGTTGGTGTTGTACGGGCGGGTTTGGCATGGTGCTAGCAGAAAACAAGTCAGTTACCGAGTTGGGCTTGTTCCATTGGCAGTTACCTCAGGCTCGCGTCGTGACCCAATCAGCGCACTCCTTGCCAACACACACGGGCGCGGCTTACAAGACTGAGTGGAAAGCAAGGACATGGCCTTGGTAGCTTCTGCTACGGGCCTAGTATATGGGTTTAAAGCTCAAAGTGGTACAGCTGGTCACCGGCTTTATCTCAACTTGAACCGGGCATGCGAACCACCACAAAGCTTCCCCACACCATACTGGCAAGCTTTGCCCTTTTCATGATTCCGTACTTGACTCTGAAGGAGGTGGCCGGCCCTGAGGCCTGAACCTGAATCTAGGCGCTCAGCGCTCTGCGAGCGCTCACTGGCACAATACAAAGCAGACTCGACAATCGAATGGCCTCCTCAAGCCTCGCATCTTCTGTCAACTTCCTTCCCGCCATGATTCCCTTGCTGGTCATCCTCATCCATCTTGTTCGGTTCGTCCATGGCGCCCAGACCAATTCAACCACCTTGAGTCACCCGCAACCCTCTGGTGATGGCGTACCGCGCACCATCTGGGGTATATTGGGCAGCTGCTCAGCTACCCTTCTGATTTGTGTTTGGCATGCAATCCACTTTGACATTCGTT
>JBBPOC010001046.1:0-11902 GCA_038091235.1 Tylopilus rubrobrunneus | reverse complement strand
TCTGGTGGGCCCCCTGCTGCCACGCCCTCTGGACATGGGAAAGCCCCCCCTCCCCAGGCCCCCCAACCGACTGCAGAGATAGCGGCACTTCAGGCTGAGGTGTCCAATCTGAGATTGGAGATAAGCCAGCTCCGCACCCTTCTTGAGGGCATTCACGACCCCCCACCCTCCCCATGCACTGCTCGCCCAGAGCCCTCTCCCAGAAAACCTTCCTCACCCACCCCATCCTCCACCTTCTCTACAGACTCGAGGACTGCTCACTGCTCCATTGTTGAATGGCTCCAGCCCATTTTGGATCACAAAGACCTTCCCCCCCACCTCCACAGCATCGACTCTGGTATGATTCCCCTCCGCTCCAACCACCTCCCGGAGGATGTGCACCAAGCCTTGATGGTCCTCTACCCTGATGAGGATACCAAGTTCTGCAAACTTTACGTTGGGATTGACTCCAACGGGGACCTCCGTGTTGCCTTAAACGCACGCAATCAGGTCTTAACCACCATGATTACCATCAAGAGCCGCCTCCACCTGACCCATTTTAGCCCCCCATAGTCCTAAGGCATATGCCTGTATCCTCCCTCCCCCCCCCTATATTTATTTCTCCAGCTCTGCCTGTGCTCACGCCTGGCCGGAAGTTGAACTTGTTGAAGCCTGGGTTCAGCCCTTGCGGCCGGGATCGTGGTGCAGCCTGTGCTCTTTTATGTAGTATTTGCTGCTGATTTCCTGTTCCTTCCCTTAGCTTACCCGACCCTTCGGGGTCCAAGTTCATGTTGGTTATGGCGACGTTAGACGGTCCTATTACGTTAGCCAGTTCCCTTACGGCCAGAATGTCCTACATAGGGTAGCGTACCCCACCAGGACAATAATAGGATTCAAAAATAAAAAAATAAAAATTGAGACACAGGTTCAGAGATAATTAGAAAGCAGAGCTAGTACAAATGGAAAATGGAGGAAACGTAAAAGTGTCAGAAAGATACAAAAGTGTAATGTTACAATATGGATCACTGTGGGCAATTGTTTCTTTTCTTGACCCATTTGTCATCTCGGACTTCATTCCTTAACCTGTGACAGGTTCTGAGTCGTACATTGTTCATTGCAAATCCCATTGGCTCTTCAGATCATATGATGCTTATCTTTGACATCATTGGACTAGACCATGACGTTATCGTTTACTCAACTGGCCCTCATGCTTATTGCTTACATGTCAATGATGTCATCGTTCCATTATGTTTTTCCTCCCTCTATGCTTACATGTCTTCATCATCACTTCTTCTTTTAGTATTCCTTCCATACTTAGACATGGTCTATGCGCTGTAGGAGCTCAACACTCTCTATGGTTGTATACCCCCTTTTTGCAGCTTTTCAGATCCAGGTTCATCGTCATCAAGAGTCGTCTCCAGGTCCGTGTCTATCCGTGGTGCAATCCAGGTCAGTCCGTTGTATCCGTGTCCGGTCCATGTCATCCATATTGGTCTGGGTTCACCGGACCAACTTCTAACGTTCTGTATCGATCTGGATATTGTGGCTTTCCCTTCTTCTTACTTCGTTTGGTCATCCCTGTCGTTGTATAACCATTCGCAGTACTGTTGCCAGTCTAGACCATTGCTAGATGAACTTCGTATCTCTCCATGTGGACCCAGGTTTATTTTCTATTGCTTAGACTTCGTTAGACACCGTTCCTGTACACTTCGCAGGGACAAGAGTTGCCCTGGAAGTTTTTCTTCACATTTCCAATGGTTGTGGCTATGTAGTCTCCAGACTTAAAAACCTCATCTCTGGATGAATAGACATCTTTCCTTCTGTGCAAAGGTTACCTGCCTGTGTGCAGGTTCGTTCCCAGTCGCTCGCAGACGACCCATGTGTCGTCCTCAGTTGTCTCTCTCTAGTCCAGACTTCGTTAGGTCCGGAACCTCTGTTTCTCCTTCGTTCTTCTCTTGTCCTCCTCTCGCCAACCTACATCTCAACCCTGTTGTCTCTCCGCTCGCCATCTGTGTCAATCATGATCCATTCCCTATCCGCTCCGGATCTGCTTCAGTCCAGACCACTTCCCGCTCCCCATCACTTCGGATCCGCTTTATAGCGTCTGGAGTAGCGTTGTCCACTCCTTTTGTATCATACAAACCCTTGGACACTTCCATCGTGTCCGCACTCACACCCCTTTCTTGCATCCCCACAAAGGATCACCGTTACTACAGTGCATCTATCCTACATATAAGTAGACCTCCGTTGTATTAGTGTTTCCCATTCTAGATCTATGCAATTCACTGTTACTTAGACTTAGCTTCATCCAAGGCCTGATTCCTTCAGCCCTTGAGTAGTTGTTCATGCCTACTATTGAGTGGCACTCTCTTTGTTCGCTGGTCTAGTTGATGTAACATAACAAAAGATCTAGAATCTCCATATGCCCCAGCCATTGTTGCTGTTGGGCACACCCCCACCATTATGGACCCTCTACCCCATTGGGAAGATACTGTCTGCACTGCTTGAAAAGCCAAGCGGGCTTTCCACACCGGCAACCCTGAGGAAACCAGGTTCCAAAAAACCCCTCCTCAAGTTCTAGCATCCCTTCGATCCTCCCCTTCTTCATCTTCCCAGTCCTCTCCTGCCACCCCCTCTAGCCCCCTTGCCCTTGTACCTCCCATCACCATCTCCCTCCCAAACAACAACAACTTCTCCAGTGTCTATGCCAACAAAGAAGATTCCCAAACTGCCAGAGGCTCTCCTATCCCTGAGGACCCCCCTTTCCCTGCAGACAACCCACCCAGAGGAGTTCTCCCCTTTCCCAAGTCAGGACCCATTCCTACTGGATATCACATTGGATACTTCTCCAACCACACCTACCTCTTTCCCGACGACGCATGACCTGATCCTCCTCCTGACCCTATTCCTCCTCCTCCTCCACCTCCTGTAAACATTATGGCTGACACTCATGCTAGAGAATACAAAGCCGGTCTCCCTGAAGACTTTTTGGGCAAAAACGAGGATGCCAAACGATGGATCCTAGCCATGCCAGTGGAGGCATATTTCCTGCTAAACCATGATATATACACTGGGAGCAAGTATGCTAAAATGCTCATAACCCTGAATAAGATGAGTAAAGGTCTTGGTGGTTCCTTCACTGAAGGATGGTATGACAAGATTTTGCAAGTAATTGCTCCCACCACAGATGCTTCTGTGGGCTTCCCGGAGTTGAAAAGAGACTTCCTAGCCATGTTCTACCCTGCCAACATCAAGACACAAGCCTAAGAAAAGCTTGAAACACTTTGAATGAGCTCATGAGACAAGGATCTCGCTACCACCTATTCTACCTTTGTATAGGAGTTCAAAACCACTGCTAGAAAGACTGGCCTTGAACCCAATGACCTGATGCTTGGAGAGTACTTCCTCCGAGGTCTCTATCCCTCCATCTCTACCATGTGCTTATCCCAACCCACCATTCTGATCACCCTCAAAAACTGGCTGAAAGACACTTCCAAATTCCACAGCCAATTACTTTGCATTGAAGGCCTTCACAATAGGGTTCACAGGCAAGGAAGTAGCAATTTGGCAATGCCAACACAAAAGTCCCCTGGGGATCCCTACACCATGGACGTTAATGTAGTCAACATTGATGCAATCACCCTCTCCCCCACCAATTGTGCCAAGCACATTTGAGAAAAGTGCTGCTTTATCTGCCATAGGATTGGCTGTTCCACGAGAAACCATAAAAAAGACCAGGACGATACCAGGAAGAAGTCCTCTCGTCCTTCCACCTCTATCTGTGCCACTGATACCATATTGCCCATCATACCGGCTCCCCACTCTCAGTTGGCTACCTACATTGACACCCTGAAAGGAAAGGGTAGATCTCAAGATGAGATCTTACAAGTATTAACAGCATGCTTTGAAGAAGACGCAGCCAAACCAATTGAACAAGTCAATGTGGTTTCTCAAGAACCTCTCATTGAGGATTTTTAGATCGGGAGCAAGATTTGAAAGTGTCTTCCCCTCCCTCTCACAAGTTAGCTCATGTAACAATATCTAGTGTGCACACAAAATCCCTACTCATCCCAGTGTCCCTTTCACTGCCCAGTACAAGTGAGCATCTAGCCGATGTAACCACTCTAATTGACTGTGGGGCAACAGGTAACTTCATCAACCATGACCTGGTGCAATGTAATAATTACCCACGAACACAGCTCCCCATACCCATATGTGCCTATAATGTAGACAGCTCCCTGAATGAGTCAGGGATTATCCACTACAAAACCGAACTCAACATCTGTATCGCGGGTACCATGGAGAAGAGAGAATTCCTTGTCCTCAACTGTGGAAAGGAAAACATCATCCTTGGCATGCCCTGGCTCTGAGACATAAACCTCAGAATCAACTGGTCTACGGGCTCTATCGCCATCTCCTCTGTCCCTCGGACCCCTCCTCCTGTGAACTCTAAATCAATCTCCCTCAAACAATAATATCTCATCCAATACCTCAGTCTCAACCTGGATAAACAGATTGCCCAATGATGGACTGAACATTATGCCCTGAAGCCTCCCTCTTACCATTTGCAAAAGACTACCCTTGCCACCAACATCGCCATTGCCCTCGGTCAGAAGGGAGTGAAGCTCCCTGACCAATACAAGCAATTCCAGGACATTTTTGATGAACCTAAAGATGGAAAACTCCCTCCTTTCCAAATGTTTGACCACGCTATCGACCTTACCCCCGATTTCGTCCCTAAAATTGCCAAGACCTATCCTCTCAACCCTGCTGAACAGAAAGCATGCAAGGAGTTCATCAATGAGCATCTAAAGAGTGGGAAGATATCTCCTTTGAAATCCCCCCAAGTGTTGACCTGCATGCTATTAAAAGCATGCAGAGGTCAGAAAGATACCCCTTTTCCCATTGTTCCTACTGTCCAATTCCTTCAATACTTTAGGGCCAATTAGCTCCTATCTATACCTAAATGACCCTAAATTCTCAGATTTTTCCTGATTTTTCCCATTAAGATATGACCCATTCTTTCTCCTTCGTATTTATATACCAAGTAACTACACTAGTGAACTACACTAGTTTGTAGATGAGCGCTAATCAACTAGGCCTGCACAGCTTGGTCATGTGACCTCTGGCAAAGCTTAGGGGCTAGCCCAAATTGATACCCTGGCACTGCATGAAGTAAGCAGGCCAAATCCAAACATGAGCTAGTTTGCCTTAGTCAACTGGTTTAGTTTGGATTAGATTGAATAGAGAGTGACATTGCCCCTGGTAACCATGGAAATGCATAGCCTGCACAGCCATGCACAGGAATGAGAAGCTATGGCATTGGTAGCCAATAGCAGAAATCTCTCAAATGCTGTGAAAATGACCCGCCAATGGCAAAACCCTCTCAAGAACAGCTTTGGTGGCTGACACAGCCAAGCATAGCCACTCCCAATGAGTATAAAAGAAGCTCATTTCAGGCTGCTTTTGACATCTCATTATCTTCTTTTCATTTCCCTTTTGAGATCACTCATATCACTTGATAGATCTTCTATTCTTTAATAGATCTATCTTGTCTTCTTTCATAAATCTACTTCTATTACCACATAGATTAGATCTAGATCCCTGCATAGTTTGTCAATCAAATTAGAAGGATCATTACCTACAGATCTGTCAAGCAGATCGCATCGGGCCCCTATTACATAAGATCTGTCAAAGAGATCTAGACATCAGGGTCCAAGCTTTTTATCTTCTATCAAACCTTAGGCTTGATTAGTACTTAGCAGAAAACTAAGTCATAGCCACTAGGATCCGACCACTTTCAGGTCGACCTTTCATTACATAAGCATATCATAGCCACTAGGGTCAGCCATTAGGCTACTGTAACCTAGATAAACCTAGTCTAGGAATACCCTAACTGCCTATCTACACTTATTATCACCATTTGTTCTCGTGCTATTGTACCCAATACAGAACATTACATCATCTGTTATTGTCAGTGTACAAAGCATCCTATTAGGAAATTTTCCCACACATTTCCCCCTATCACTTTCTTGCTAAATCATTAGCAAAACTATTATCAATCTTTTCTCTAGCAAAACCTTTTGCTAGCATCACATCTCACTAACAGCAGAGTCTTACCTCTAGCTTTCTATCTAGGAAATTAGCTCATTAGCTACCCTTTCCTCACACCACACAGCACAGCCACCACTCTCTCCTTGTTTAGGAAATCACCAAACAAGCATTTTGTAAGCTAGTCATTATCACAAGACTAGCACCAACAATAGCCTTCCTCTAGTATTCACTATTGCCTTTCTATCCCATACTCAAGGGACAAGTCTTCACTAGAATACCTCTTGCTTCTGCTCCACCACCATCCCCTCATGGGAATCTCTTATCTCCCTTCAAGCACATATGCTCGACCACCTTTCCCTGCCCCCTGCATCTCTCTGACGTGGGGCGGCAGTTCCATGCATTCCCTAAGGGGACATTTCGGACCAAATTCACTCCTCCTCACCTCCCTGCTGACGTGTTGCGATACTTCCGCACTCACCCCTTCAAATGGACCTGGACCACCAAGGCCGGTCCTGGTGCCAGGAAGTCATCATGATTCCAGGTGCCTACCATTCCCATTGTCTGTTCGAAGGACTCAGACAAGGTCACCTGCTGGGTGGTCTCCCTCTTCCACTCCTTCAAGGCTCACCTCAGTCCCATGGCGCTGGATCCTGAGACAGGGTGGGTGCTCCCTGCTTTTGTCCAGATATACCAAAACAACATGTTGCTGCACTTTCGTGCACAGGCACACTATGCCAAGCCCCCCCCCTCCTCCAAGCTGCCCTCTGGGAATGAGGCCCCCCCTGCCCCTGTGCCTCACAAGTGTGGGAATGCCCCCCCTCACACACCCACCCACCCGACTGTGGAAATTGTGGCCTTGTGGGCCGAGGTGTCCAACCTCAAGGCAGAGATAAGCCAACTCTGTACCCTTATTGAGGGCATCCATGACCCCCCACCCTCCCCATGCACCACTCAGCTGGAGCCAATCCCTGGCCAACCCTCCTTCCCCACCCCATCCTCCTCTCTATCTACAGAATCATGCACCACACACCACTTCATCTCTGAATGGCTCCAGCCTATCCTGGACCACAACAACCTCCCTCAATACCTATACTGTGTCGACTCTGGCATGACCCCTCTCTCCGTAGCAACCACCTCCCAAAGGATGTGCACCAAGCATTAATGATCCTGTTGAGGAACCCAAGAATCATAAGCTTTACGTTGGTATCGACTCCAACAGGGACCTCTGCATTGCCTTAAACATGCGCAAGATGGTCCTCTCCAACATGCTCATCATCAATGGCCTCCTCCACCTGGCTCGTTTTAACCCCCCTACCCCTTAGGCCCCTGGCCTGTATCCTCCCTCCCATATTTATCTTCTTCAGCCTCGCCCGCATTTACATCTGGCCAGAGCCTGCTCATGGAAGTGCGGGTTCAGTCCTCTGACCGGGGTTACATGGGCAGGTCTTGCTCTCTTCCATAGCCTGACCCTTTTCCCCATTTCCTTCCCCTAGCTTACCCGACCCTCTGGGGTCCGAGTACATGACTGGACAGTGTTTTGTTGGACAATCCTCACCCACTAGTTGTTTCTCATGGCTCTGTTGATTAGTAGGTCAGCCCAGCCCCTGTGGGCTATCCTAGGGATATAGTAGCCTATGTTCAGCATGTCCTACATAGAGTATTGCACCCCAACAGGACAATAATAGGATTGAAAAAAAAAAAAAAAAAAAAAGTCTTCACTAGGATTGCCCACCCTATTACCTTAGAGTCAGACTCGGTAAAGGAAGAACAACTGGACCACCAATTGGCTAAGTTTACCACTCACTCACTAGCGATTGTATTCTCATCTACTGTTTGATCTGATAGTTAGAGTTGTCCTAACATCAGCTTATAGCCAGATTGGATCCAGGGAAATAAGTATAGTAGGTTTACCTAGTACTTATTGACTTATTTCTGAAGTAACGACAGCGCAGGTATGGGTAACAGTGTGAACATGGGTGGTCCAGGGGAGGTATACAATGGAGCAAGTGTGGGCACCAATAAACACCCATGTCTCACACAAGACAAAGACCACCAGGAACAGATTGCACTGCTGGAAAAATGAATGAATTCACATTGGAAGGTATAGTGGATGTTGGACAAATAGGATCCACTATTGATTGCAGTTGTGAGCATCCACAAGTTAGGATGTCATTGATACTCATGGGATGGTGAAGAGGAGGGTGTTACTGATGTTGATGGTTGACTGGTATGTTTGTACATAGACATTACCTAGTAACATTGTGGGCAGTGAATATCCATGCACACAACAGAGTGCCATGTGAAGCGGAACCAAGTTAGAAGAAGCCTAATTAAAGATGGATAATGGAGCTGCGTTTTTTTTGCCTGTTTGGCAAGTCAACGTTCCACAAACGAGCTCTGCTAAATCCCTATTTTCACTTTACATGCTTTATAACCCTGCATCACCCATCCTCACCTTACAAACTTGCAACACTGGGAATTCTAAGTCAATGAGAGATATTTGGCATATTTAACACTATTGTCAGTCAAGTATTAGTAGGTGACTAGGAACAACTCCTTTAACCCACCAAGGTACTAGATATCTACAACTGTGACTGAGCACACGTCAGGTAGCAATGACACCTTGACCTCTGAGTCAAACTAGCCTGAGTGCTGCTGACTCTCCCTAGGTTTAACATTAATTACCTGCATCAACATGCAGGTGTAGCTTGCCAAGGACTTGAAAATGATCCACTCCTGGCTTGTCTGCAGATTGGTGTTCGTCTGGAGCATCATTCACATTGGGGGTACAAGCATTGGTGAGCATGTGCATGCCATCGTCAGGCATCTGCTTGAAGGTATGATCTAACTCTGCTCCTCAAGGGTTTTCAGAGGGGTTGGTGTAGCAGTGTTAAGACTGCTGGAGTGGGTGTGTTCCTCAGGCTGAGGTACAAACAGTGGATGGGGTTAAACTGTGTATTTTAATTTTGTTGTTGGTTGCCATGCTTGTTGACGGGTTGTATAGGCTGCAAACACTCTGGAAGCCTGTGCCAATTACATGGCCATGGTTTCACATCTTGTTTGGCTGGGTCGTGGGGATCCATGTTGACGAAGGCGATGAGCAGGGTGCAGATGGAGCACCTGAACAAGTAGTGCTTGTGTCAGATGTGATTAGGCACCATTGCAGCAAATGTATGTCTCCTCCCAACTTGAAGCTTTGTACTTGCCTCCTGTCACTCACCTGGATGAACATGCAGTCTCGGACACAACATTTCCTGTGAGGACAATCGAGCACATGTTGCACGTGGTGAGGTTGCAGCAAGGGCTTGTTGTTGCTAGTCATCAATCTGGGCAAGGCAATCCACACAAGCACCATGCAGGACAAAGCTGGTGTGATGATCACATCCCAGCAAGAGGTGCATATCCAGAACTTGTGTTAGGAGGCACTACCGGCGGTATGCCTGTGTGTTTTTGTGCTGCACCATGACCCAGTGTCCTCACCTTGGTTGATGGACAGTGGTCATTTGGTGACCAAATTGCGCCAATCACCTGCAACTTGGCTTGCCTGTCATGACAATGATGAGCAAAATGCACAGTTGGTGAATCATATGTGGGAGAATTGAATGTGTCGGAAGGTTACCTTGGGGACATGCTTCCCTTCTTGGGTGCATTGGGTTGAGTGCCTCCCGGGCCTTTGTTTGCTGATGGCATGATGTGTGGTATGCTTCAGGCTACAACACAACAATAGGTACATGGGGTCAAGTTTGGCAGCTGTGATTGAGGCTGCAATTGAGCATCATCCACAAACAGGTCATGAGACTGCCATGTGCTGCAAGCTTTGTATTGACAAAGGTGCCAGCGAGATACTGCTATACTGTTTTGTGTCCACATGTTACCCCTAGGCCAAGATTCTTGCACCCAAGTTTGACAAATATGTCACGGTGTGTGTCTTGTTATCTCAATTCAAATTGTCCACCTAACACTCAGTGGACTGTGCAAAGTTTCGTGCAGATCTGTGGCCAACCTGCATTGCCATGGCATTTTCCTTTGAGCAATTCGCATCATCATTCTCTGAGATGCAGATCAATCACTGGTGAGAGAGGTTATGCACTGGCGTGGTTGTCATTGACCATCATGGGGCATCTCAGCTTGTGGGGTTTTGGTTTGCATTTGAGACGCATCTCACAAGGCCAAGTCCTACCAATGAGACAATGGACCACATCAGAGAGGCAGTCATGATCCTCTTTAGTTGTGCAGCACAGATCTTGCTTCATCCAGCCAGTTGATTCCAGGTATGTCTACCTCACTTCTGGTGATTTGATTCATCTGTGTTGATGGCTTCATAGGAAAAGCACAATGGATATGCAATGCAAGCAAAACAGGTACTATTGACATCATCTGGATGCCTCTTGTCGCTGACGATGTAACTGTTAGGATGGCAGCAGTGAAAGCAGTTGTCACACTATAGGAGTTTATCGGAGCCTGAAGCCATCAACCAAATGATACCTGTGCCACTGGAAGCACTCCATCAACCAGACAAGAGCTCCATGGAGGGTTATGACTGTGAATAGTTAGGTCTGAAAAAAACCCAGGGCCTCTGATGCATATATGCCCTAGTAGGTTTGGGCAAGCATGTTGATCCTGATGTTGAATGCTACCCTGATAATGGTGTTCAACGCCTGAGCACTTGTCACTGTGGCCAGTAACATGTATTTGCCTCTTTGTGCTCTTTGTTATATCAAGTGAGTCCCTGCAACAACTTAGGAAGCCTGCTAATTTCAGTTCAGTTGCAGAAATATGTGTATGGTCAGGAGTGAACTGTGGGTCGCTTTTTGGAGCTAGGCACTGTCAGCCAATTGCTGCATGAACTCACCAACTCCACGCAATGCAAGTCTGTCAATACTGTATGCAACCTTGCCAATAACATGGCTGTCTGAGCTCCATCATTGATCTACAAACCAGCGCTGTACTCTCCATTTCTAGGATGGGCTGCAAGTGTCCATGTTCATCCTACAGCACTCATCTCACCTTGGCCATGCTGATCTCACGCAGGTCCAACCAACTTGCCACACTTTGCACCTGTGTCTCATATCTGCAGTCACAGTTGCACACCTTCTGACAACAAACCCATGCTGTGGGTATGGGTTTTGCTGCAGGTCACAAAAATGTGACCCATACCTGCAGTATGCCTTATCATGTTGGTGCTGAGGGGCCGAGGGCTTGATGGTGTAACCTTTCTAGGTCCAACTCAGACTCGGGGTTGCTTCTGGCCAACAATGCTTGTCAAACCAAGATACAATTCTTCAGGATCAGATGGGCAACACAAACTGGCGAACGTCATTTGCAGACAGGCCCTAGAGCCAGTAAAAGAACAAAAAATTTCCAGTGAAGTTGGTGCTAACAGTGTCATTACTCCAGAAATAAGTCAATAAGTACTAGGTAAACCTACAATACTTATGTATTAGATATGATATAAATGGTCATAAGCTTTGCAATTGTGGATCTGATAAAGCATGGCTTTTGTAAGAAAGTGTTCATTCAGTAACAACTTGTTATAGAGTGTCACTAATGGAATAAGAATGCAAAGTGTCATTATATTAAATATGATATAAATGGTCATAAGCTTTGTAATTGTGGATCTGATAAAGCATGGCTTTTGTGAGAAAGTGTTCATTCAGTAACACCTTTCTTTCACTAGTACTCATCATGTTCATAACTATCTAAAATATAAGTTTAACTATCATATCCACTAAGAAATTTGTAATCTAGTATGTGAAGATTGATGATATTGATCAAATCTATCATTGATATTAGCATGTTCATGAATACCAACATGATAAACATGTATGGAATTGATCTAATATTATAAAGTAGGTAAATATGATAGCAA
>JBBPOC010001045.1:0-11905 GCA_038091235.1 Tylopilus rubrobrunneus | reverse complement strand
TCCTTGCCGATCCCGGACAGGAACCGTGGGCTTTCGAGGAGAGTGAATATAAAGAAGCGAAGACCCCAGAAGAATAGGGTAAGGCCACCGAGGGCAAATAGGAGGTATCTCCACCCCATATTGTGGGACTGGGACGTAGTCTTTCCCGTTGTGCACCATGAACCGGACACTGAAAGGAGGAAAACGTCCGGTGAACTGTGCTCACCCGACAAAGTTGGGCAGAATCGTGCACGCGCGAGCGTTGGTGCGTATGGGGGACGTTATCCTCCAAAGCTTGCTTCAAGTTTGAAAAGGCCACAAAGTATGGGCCTAAGACACGTTTCAGAAGTGACCACTGACTACGGAGAAAACGGCGCACCTTTCCAAGCGGACCTGCCTGACCGCAGGATGAGCGAGGGTTGCATCGTAAAGTGCACACCGAAACAAGTTTGCCGGGTAAATAGTAAAATTATTTATTTTTGGTTTCACTTTAAATTAGCTAATCACCCTGCGTAAGAGTCAAAGTCTAGGTCCTCGATTAGTAACGATAGTCAGTATCCCAGTGTTCGGAAGTCGCCGAACACACGCATCCTTTCTGAAAGCCATCGGCAAATCCGAGCCGTACTCCAAACTGCATTATGCTACGCTCCAAGGTGTCGGATCTCATTCGAAAGAGAGGCTTTGCTTTTCATCTTCCTCCATCGCCATATCGGATAGTGATCGTGAAATCCTGTGCCTCACCAAGCTCGTCGCTGATGCGCACGTTCAGTTCCGCCTCGGCAACGTCGACGCTTTTCAACTTGCTGACGCCTTGCAATACATCTTTGCTCATATCGGTGCTCTCACCGGCATGTATCGCTACAAGTATAAGGTCGGTTGTAGTGACCTTGTCATATCTTGACTAGCTAATGTGTCATTAGCTGATGAGGAAAGTCCGCATGACAAAGGACTTGAAGCATCTGATCTACTATCGCCGGTTTAACACGGGACTGTTGGCAAAAGTCCTGGTTGCGGTTTCTGGGCACCTGGGTGGCGAGTCTGGCTCTTTTTCGTGCGTTGCATCGTCCCCCTTCTTGAGCGCTGGCTTGGAAATCTTCTCGCTCGTCAGTTCGAAGGCCGGAACAGCAAGGGGATCGCGAAGACTATGACGAAGCAGCGTGTAGAGTCGCATTATGATTCGGACGGTGCAGGTGCGCAGACGCACGGTCATTCAACGTAGTAGTAACTTACAAGCGTTCTAGGGACGGTCGTCGCTTCTGCGGATCTTCGCGACCCCCTCCTTCACCGCCGCGTATTCTTCACGCCCATGCGGGGCTGGGAGAATAATCCCGACGCACCAGAACCTGGGTAGGTGTTGCGACGCCAAATCCCGAATCACGCTCTCCTCTTACTTCCGGCACGACAGGTCCACGTCCGGCATCCTGGGTGGTGTCAAGCACCCGCCACTGGGCACGTTTGCGGACTACGTCGTCGTCGACCGGGATCAGGTCGTGCAGTCGCCGGACCACCTCGACGACATCCACATGGCCGCGTGAGCCCTGCCCAATCAACCGCCACCCTGCCTGGGGCTCTGCCTGGTGCGTCCCCCTGTCTCTCCACCCCCCTCCGCTCAACGGACATGAAACAGGAGCATTGCATCACACAACACGACAACCGTGAACGTGCTCACCAACACATTTTGTGCCTCTGGCATGCACCTTCCGAATGGCTCCTACGCCACTTTCGGCGGTAACGGTCCTGTTCGTGCTTTCATTTTTCGCATGTCTATTTATCGTAACATGATCCCACTCAAAGGCTCTGGCTCTCCGTCCTCTCCGACTTACGACGACGTCTATGGCGACTATGATGGCAGAAAGGCGATGGTACCATCGTCCTCATCGGTGGCTACACGTCCGGAGGCTACGTTAACCGGAACATGCCCAACGTTGATCCCGCGTATGAAGGTGGAGGCGCAACTCCGACGTACGAGTTCTTCCCTAGCCGTGGTGCCGCAACGGTCATGAACTTTATGATCACCACCTCTGGTCTCAACACGTACGCCCACACCTTCCTCATGCCGTCCGGAAAGTTGTTCTTGCAGGCCAACCTTTCGACAAGTAAGTCACTCAGCTAGCCTTGGTGATCATCCCTCTTGACGACACGCCTAGTTCTCTGGGATTCCGATCAAAACATCGAAACACCCCTTCCTAATATGCCCAACGGAGTCAATCGGGTGTACCCTGCGTCCGGCGCAGTGGCGATGCTTCCTCTCACTCCGGCGAACAATTATACCCCCACTGTCCTCTTCTGCGGTGGTACCGACATGCCTGCGATTACTACGGAAACTACTCGTGGCCGTTTTACAACACCTGGACGTACCCAGCATCCAAGGACTGTCAGCGTCTCACACCTGAACCTCAAGATGGCTCTTCACCCACGTACCAACAAGACGATGCCATGCCCATTGGTCGCACGATGGGTCAATTCACTACCCCTCCGGACGGAACGCTGCTCGTCATTACCAACGGCACTGCTGGGTTCGCTAACCGCACGCTATACACCCCTTCGCTCGACCAGATGCCGTTCTTCCAGTCGCTCGCGTCAGGTCCGGTCGGTACCCCTGCTATTTACAACCCAAAAGCACCCCGAGGATCGCGCTGGTCCACCGCGGGTCTTGGCTCAACCAATATCGCGCGGATGTACCACTCGACCGCGATCCTTTTGCCTGACGCATCCGTGTTGATCGCTGGGTCGAACCCCAACCTCGACGTCGAACTCACTGTGCCCTACCCGACGACATACACCGCCGAGACCTTTTACCCCCACTACTTTTCGTCGAGTGTCCGCCCACAAGTGACGGGCGTCCCGCAGACGCTCAGCTATGGTGGGCCTTACTTCAACATCACGGTCGCATCGACCTCATACAAAGGTACGACTGCCAACGACGCCGCCGCCAGCACGACCGTCGCCCTCTCCCGAGGCGGCTTCACGACGCACGCGATGAACATGGGTCAGCGCCACCTGCAGCTCAACAACACGTACACAGTGAACAATGACGGATCGTACGTACTGCATGTCTTGCAAGTGCCCCCGAACCCGAACTTGTTGACGCCTGGGCCGGCGTTGCTGTTCGTCGTCGTGAACGGGGTGCCGAGCAATGGGACGATGGTGATCGTGGGGACGGGCAATGTGGAGACGCAGCCGACGTCCGCAGTGGCGGTCCTTCCGGCGGTCGTGAACACGACGACGACGACGGCGAGCAAACCCTCGGGTGCGATGAGTGCGATTCAGGTGGATGTGATGACGGGGGTGTTTGTCGGGGGTGTGTTGGCGATGTTGGGTGTTCTTGGTACGTCCCGTTCGAGGCTGTTTGTTACCACGCATGGCTGATACCTCGCGGGCAGTGTGAGCTCACGCTCGTTTCTCTCTTTTGTATACCTCGTGGACGGTCTGTTTTTTTTGTCTCATCTGTCGATATATCAAGGCTACATAATGGACGGGTTGTGTGTGACTTTTTAGGAGCTGGACTTGGGGCCAAAAGTACATTGGACGTCCGTAGTGTGCGTACTAGTAGCTATATAGTGTGTCATACATACCAGTTGGAGTTTTCCTCGTTCTTTTTGCGGTGGCCGGGGTAAGTAGTCACCGCTCCAAGGCTGCGCCAAGCTTCTCGCGGCATCAAGTTGATTGAGCTATGTACTTTGCGAAACGGTGGGAAAGCGGATTTGGAAGGACCCGGCCCGCCGGCCCCGAATTCTGAGTCCGCTCGGCTCCACCGTCGAAATTCTCAACTTTTACGGCGAGTGACGCGTTGACGCCGCTCGTCGTCGCGAGTCTTGCTGCTTCCTCTACACGTAACCCCAAGCAGGGCGCTGTGAGGAAGCCTTGGATGACATACCGCTTCCAATGCTCTGGAGTTTTGGACCCACTTACGCGCCAATCGTGATACGCCAAGCACAATGCGGGGACTACTGTCACGGTGGATGCCTAGCGTTTGCCGGGTGCGTGAGCCTCGTGCGTGTATGTACATTCGACTTCAAGTGGTACCATTGATCGCAACTGAGTTCCTGATTCAGTCTGGGACCCCGGCGTGTGGCAACACTTGACATATTTGACGCTCGACGCCGTACATGAATGCTAGTCTGGTCGCCGTGCCGCGTTCCATCCATGTCCCAGCCCATGTTCCTTCCCAGCGGTGTTTCGAGGGTGGGGGGCCCATCCGAGTCCCGTGGTGATGTTCTGCATACGCCCATTGACATATATGCACCAAGTTGTGGCTCTTGTGGCCAAGGTAGTTGGATCGTACTGATCTGATACTGCAGGTAGGTCGAATCCCGGGCCTGCACTCGTTTACCCCCGGTCGTTATGGTCCGTTGTCAGTGGTACCATACCATTCGCCGTTTCTCATCCCTGCCCTAAGCTGTCATTTAACTTATCCTACTGACCCCTTTTTAAGATCACTCGACAGGTCATCGATCCATTTCCTGAAACAGTCGAGGTGACATGTGACTCTTTTCCCCTCCTCAACAAACGGGAACCGACGTGTCGCGCGCACTGGTCTCAGTTGAGTGCTTTCTGCACCAGGGATATGTAGATAGTGGTAGGTGATCGCCAACTACTTAGAGCGCTGACTTAGCTCAGAATTGCGCAATATAGGTTCGGGCTGAACCTTAGATCTAAATGCTATACATAGAAGGATTTCAACATGAAACAGCGTTGTTGGGAGCGCGACATCGCCCAGCGCCACCAAACCTACAAAATCCCGAACATCGTTAGTCCTTCACATCAACTCTATTTCTTTCCTGCACTCGCAGAACCAACAGCATGTCTCCCTCGCCCACCTTCCTGTCACTACTGATTCTCCTCACTCTGGCCGCCGTTAACGCGGGCCTCGTCGGTCGTGCTACCAGCAAACCTACTCTTAGCTTTCAAGTTGTGACGACATTCAACAAGAACGATGCCCGCAACTACACTGAGAGGGACCGCGCTCATGCCCAGGACCTGATAAACGGAGATCGAAGCAAGTCCGCTAGTATCGAAAACCAGCTGATCCTATATACCGCCGAAATTGGAGTCGGCAGCCCTCCGACCTATTGTATGTGGACAATCGTCATGTGCGCGCGTGCGTTTATCATTGAATGTTCAAAGACACGCTCTCCATCGATACCGGAAGTTCCGTCACTTAGGTGGGTGCTGGTAAGGAATACGTCAAGACTAGCACCAGTCAAGGCACTGGATACTCGTTCGTACGTCCATGTTTTGTTCCAAAGTGTGTGTCTGACTCTTCAGACTGGGCATTAAAGATTTTGAGGTACGGCCGAGGGAACTCTATTGGTGAATTGTGGAATGATGCTGTCACGCTCGCTCCTGGCCTGGCAGTTAAGGAACAAACCATAGGGGTGGCCACTAATTCATTTCACATACCTTATGATGGCCTCCTCGGTCTTGGACCTGTTGACTTGACAGAAGGTACTGTCTTCATCAATTTTATCCAGTTGAACACGGCGATCCCCACTGTGACGGACAATCTCCTGGCCCAAGGCGAAATTTCTCGAGAGGTTATCGGTGTCTATTTCATCCCATACAACTGCAGCAAGAGCGGGGAGCTCACGTTCGGAGGACATGATGAATCCGCCACAACCGCACCTGTATACTACGTTCCGGTGACGCAGTCGTACAATGCGTCGGCATTCTGGGGGATCGATCATTCGATCACTTATGGTACTGACACCATCCTCCCGTTGATTGCTGGTATCGTCGACACTGACATCACTCTCATCCTCCTTGCTACGGGTGGGTGGTTTTGTGTTGGTGGATACTATCAAGCGCTGACATCTTGCTCTGGGACCCACAGATGCTTATCAGAAGTACCAAAGCTTGACCGGCGCTACGCTGGACCCATTCACCGATTTCCTCACAATCTCTCCCGAACAATACACCAAGCTGCAGCCGCTTACGTTCTACATTGGGGACAAACCATTCGTGCTGTCTCCTAATGCACAAATCTTACCTCGTTCAACGGCTGGCGGCACGATATACCTTGTAGTCAGAGACCCCGGAACTGCCAGTTTCCCCAACGCCATCAACGCCATCCTTGGGTACACATTCCTGTACGTTTCCATACATTTTCTTAGAATCACGCGGAACTTGACAGTAGGCTGTCTTTACCAGTGAGCGATACTACAGTGTGTACGACACCACAAACAAGAGGGTCGGCTTTGCCGAGACCGGGTACACTTTTGTTAATTCCAACTGATGATCGTTGTCATGTACGGTCGGATTTAATGTTTGGTGTACATGCCGCCTCATGAAGCTGTGAATCCACACTTTGTACTTTTTCATGTACCTGACACGGATTACATTCTTTCTTGATACAGCGATAGTTGATTCCTCGAGTCGCCTTGATGGTCCTCCATGCTTCGCGCTGTGTAGAGCTGCTATACCCCACCTGATAGTTCCGTTCATCCAAGATGCATCCTCGGAGTGACGCACGGAAGCGCATCTTGTACTTCTAGCGCGCGCGCCCGGGCGTGGTTCCTATCCCTTGATAACCAGAAGCTTCATGGCAGGTCGCGAAGTTCCCGTTTTTACGTTCGTTGAGAATGACATGAATCGAAAATAGTCAACACTGACGTTGAGGCCTGAGGGCCGAGGGCCATCGGGGCGCCGAAGAATTCGTGGGTAAGCGCAGAGTAGGCATTTTTCGTGATTTCAGTGTCCTCCAAGGAAGACTAGGGTCTCACGACGAATTGACCAAAACCGTATTCGACCGTTACAGTCGATGCCGGCAATTGTACTCACCGACGCGATAAAAAGCGCAGAACGAACAGAGGTCTAAAGATGTCAACGATAAATTTAGGTAAGGATACAGGATAGAGAGGACTACGGCCCCGGGTACAGACTTGAACCGCGAACAACTCATGGTAGACGACACTACTTGACGATGGGATTGACACCCCTCGCTGAGAGGTAGTCTTTTGCGATACCGGGACTCTACGAGCACAGAGTGTCAGCACTAGGCGGGCGAGGAGACAGAACGCACGAGGTTTTTGATGAGATCGTACACGCTCTTGTCATGGTACCTGAGCCCCGTGCGCGGGTCCGTGTATGGGGTCTGAATCTCAGTGGATCAGGATATCGCCAGACCGACACGAGGCGAACGACACGTACCTCGAGTCCCGTGATGTCGCAGTAATGGCGTGGAGGCAACAGGGAAGGGGGCGCTTCGATCGAGGTGTCTGCGAAAAGAAAGGGTGGGTGACCAGCCATTTGACGACGACGGACATACAGGTTGGGATGTCCTCGTCCTCCTCGACTGCCGTGTTGGCGCCGTCGACGTCGACGTCCATGGCCATGTCCCGTTCCTCCCGTGCAAGGCGTCTGCGTTCGCGCTCGCGTTCTTGGCCGAGGACGGCCTTGAGGTTCTTGGTCCGGCGATTGGTATTTTTGGCGAAACCGTCGGTTTTGAAAGGGCGAGGAAGGTGAAGAAAAGAGAGCTGTTCAGCGAGGTCTGCGGTCGTCGTCAGCGGTGCGACGGACTGTGAGCGCGAAAAGACGGACGGGCGTGTGTAGCGCGGCGCTGTCCGTCTGCGCTGGTTTCTTCCTCGTAGTTCCCTTGGGTGGCCTGTGGCAAGAGGACTCGGTGAGTTCAAAGCAATTATGAAGAGGGGAACGTCTGACATGACAGCGATCGTCGCGGTTGCAAATTGGCCACCATGTTCCCCGCTTTTTCTCATTTTCAGCTCCCCGTCGTCGTCGCCGACATGCCCCTCGACACCGCCCTCCCAAGATGTGTTCTCCGTGGTTCGCTCGACCCATCCACAGGCATGTTTTACAGAACACCAGAACGTGCCCGAATACGCACAGCGCAGGCGTGCGACAAGTGCAGAATCAGCAAAGCAAAGGTGAGTTTCGCTCTACACAACGCTCGTAGTCTTGTCACGCTTTTTCTCAACAGTGCAGCGGCGACCACCCTGTCTGCGAACGCTGTCGTGTTCGCGTTGGCCTGCCAGTATGCCCTCGAGCGACGCACGCCTTGGTCGAGGAGGAATGAGGCAGTGCTAGATAGGAGCACCGGCCAGGCTCGCCCATCTAACGGGACGCGATCTCGCTCCAAGGGCGTATCTACCACGCACGGACCATCCACCTGCTCCACCGATGCAGAGCGTCCGGAGAACAGTACCGGACATACCCCGCGCTCGAGGGACAGGAAGGACGCATCTGCCGAGATCCCTTCAACCTCAACTTTGGAGAGGGACCAGATGGAGCAGTCTCATTCCCTCGACGTGCCCCGTGCTCTTGAGCCCGGCAGAGCTCACCACCCAGTCTCGCACGAAGCGCTGCTCGAGCCCTATCCCGAAGATCCCTCTGCATTCCTCCAGGCTAATCTTGTACCCAATGATTTCCTTGCTGTCAGCTCCGATTTCGCCGCGTCTGGATATCGCGAGGCCGTAGACGGTACACAGAGCATGCTGTCGTCACCCTTCACTTCATATCTTTATCATACCGGGACATGCCTTGATGTGCCCTCAGACACCACCGGCGGAGTCTCCGGTCTGGTGAGTGTACATCTCACCCACCACGCTGAACGTACTCATACCATTGTACAGTACCCCCTCGGCGTCTGCGTCCGCATCCCCTGTCCTCACACGACCAAACTCAATTGGGCCACCGACAACGCCAACAAGCAACTACCCCGGCTCACCCTTTGCGCTCGCCTCTTATTCCCCCTATCTCACGTCCTATGCTACCAGACCCCATGTTTCCTCATTCTTGATCGAAGCGGGAGCCTATGCGGATAACACGGGCAACCACATGACGCTGAACGAGACCAAGACGAGTGTGGCGGACTTGAGCATGTTCCTAGACATGGATAATGTGTTTTAACGACTCGCGCGACATGCTGACAAGGGCAGGGACAGGTTCTTATTTTTATTCTTATTTTTATCCTATTGCTTCTGCTGCGTTTACGCGACGATCTTGACTCTACTTTTCTTTTCTTTTTCTTTCCTTGGGCTTGGGTAGAGACTAAAGAGCGATACTCTCGCTCTGGGGTCGTGCCACAGAAATTAGTCTCTGTTTTCAGCAGATCGGCCAGGTCGACGCGGCAGGGGGAAATTTGGTTGGCGTAACGGGTGCCAAGTAGGTGTGTTAGGTATACGATATGTGTTGCTAAATCCTTGTTGTTTTATACATTTTCTTTGAGCACACCCTATAGATCCAACCAGACTGCACTCGTTGTGTTGGTGGCCCCCTGATTTGCAGCATCGGATATTTTCGTTATGGCGTTATATTTAGCAACGCAACACCCCGCTGCGTTATGCGTTACGTTGCCTCCATACAGACGGCTACAGTACGTGCATTCCCATTGACAAACGCGATTCTTCACTGAGGTCCTGTTTGAACTTGGATGTAATTCTGAATGGAAATGTTTCATTTGGCGTGTTGCCATCTGTCAGCTTCTGGCCACATGTAACTGAGGGATCCGTGCCTGGGGACGCTTGCGGCACCGTTGTCGCACAACGCACGGTGGAGCAGCACGTAGCTATGGCCAGGAAAAGCCAACAGAGGTCGAGTCACTGGTCGGTGCCTCGAGCCTGGATGCTGACGTCCTTTTCGTTGTACATTTTGCCGGAATGTGTTCAACCAACGCGTGCTGCTGAGCCGAAGCCTTCGATATTGATGAATCCGTCGGTTTGTACCTTGGTTTTCCGGCGTGCCGCAATGCTGCTCTGTCCTCTCAGGAACAATGAGATATCCTGTGCTCAAACAGTCTGAATTCAAGCTCTTGCGTATCTCCAACTTCAAATGGATTGACTAAGCCTGAGCTACGAAAATAATTTTCACGGATAAGTCCAGAAGTAGACAAAACTATATTCAATCGTCTCTTTCATCCATCGTTGCACAGACCCACAACTTCCGTCCAACCCCAACCCCAACACCGACTCACTCACACGATGGCGTTACCACCAGTTGCATCGTCCTCGGAATAGCCCCTACTTCAAAACGGCCCTCTCGGGCGCCCAGAGGAGCCAAAGAAGCAGCAACCAAAGAAGAAAAAGGACAAGGCTCAGACTGCCGTGCCAGTGGTACGTGCCTCGATCTCGATCTCATCACCACAATCCTGACAATGACCCTTCTTCAATGCCCTGCGACAGCTTCGACCACCCCTGAATACATCGATCGGCGCATCCAAATGTTTGACCAGCTGCATGCAGAGTATGACGAGTTTGTCCGAGGTGGGTTTTTCATCCGCCTTCTTCGGGATGTTTACGTGTCCCAGTCGTAGCACAACCAAGGGAGCCCATCACCATTACGCTCCCGAATGGCTCTGAACGCAAGGGGGACGTGCTGGGAGACGAGTCCAATGGACGTCGCAAAGGAGGTCTCCAAGAGTCTCTCGAAATGTGTTGTGATCGCAAAGGTAATTGTACCGCCGAATCATTCAAACGCTGTTGCATTTTCGTCTCTATTCTGACGTTATGGGGGTAGGTTGGCGACGTCCTATGGGATCTTGAATGGCCACTCGGGGGCTCATGTCGGCTCGAATTGTTAGATTTCGAACACCCAGAAGGTAACCATTGCCCCCGTCCGCCTTATGTCAGATAGCATCCATCCATCCCTTCATAGGAAAACGCGCCTTTTGGCATCCGTCAGTACACGTTCTTGGAGAGGCTGCAGAGAGACGTTATGGGTTATCTTGTGTCGGCCCGCCCACGGACGACGGTTTCTTCTACGAAATGGCTATCGACGAGAGGTGTCGTCCCTTGTCTGCCCACTTTTACTGTTCAGGCTGACTTGGTGGCTCAGAGTCGTCGCGAACGCAGATTACCCTGCATTGGAGAAGATCGCCGAGAGTGCGATCAAGGACAAGCAAAAGTTTGAGAAGTTACTTGTCTCGAAGGCGAAGTTCTTGGAGATGTTAGCGTACGCCCATGATATTCGCTTCGAGCGCGTATACTCTGATGGATCGGGATGCGACGGTACCAGGAGTACAAGAAATACCTCATCAAGATCAAGATTCCCGGTGGTTCTTCCACCATGATTGTTCTTGTCCCTCAAGTCTCTGCTTAATCGATCTGACGGGTGAGTTGCGCCTGTTGCCTAATAGAACAACTTACTAAGCTTCTAAAAAGGAAATCAAAATGGTCACCTCGTTCTGGTTTCCTTTTTCGTCTGACCACATCAGCACCTGCAACGTGGATGCAGAGCGGCGAAGCTTCCAAGGTTCGCGAAGCCCTCCGGCTACTTCATCTGGAGCGAGGTGATGTTGTCGCTCTACACGCGGGGCTCAACCGTTTAGCCCAGGCTGCCTCACTGTCGACAGGGCTGTTGGCTCTGCGGGAGCGACTTGCGTCTGCTTTACGCGACATGGAAGGAGAGGGGAATAGGTAAGTATTACGCCGTACGGCTTCTCATACTTAGTGCGTTGACCGCCGCAACTGTAGCAACCTCACACTGCCCAGTCATTCCTGCGTTGCTGGCTATCCCACGCCATCTCGATCCGCCACGCCGGCGTCCTTGGCTGACGACGAAGACTACAACGCCCCCAACTCATCGGGCTCAACGGCTGGTCCATCATTGACCTTGGCTGGTGAGGCTCTTCTCGCTTCTGCTTTACGTTGGTCGTTTAGTTAAAGGCGTTATTGTCCCAAAGGCCCTGCTGAAGTTGACTCGGAACTGCGCCGGAAGCGGCACCGACCCGTTGATGAAGAATCCCATCGGGGAGCTATTGGGCCGAAGAAAAAACGAGGCAAGGCGTGGAAAGTAGGGGATAATCCGCAGGCACCCGCGACGGTAACGGCCCGTTCATTCTTGTCGCTTTTGGCCGCTGCTCGCTGGGACTCCCAATCTCACAACGTTGCTAGCTGGGTTCGCGAAGTTGCTGAAGAACTAAACCAAGATGGCCTGGTTTTTCAAGATGAGTCGCTTGCATCAATGGTGGGAC
>JBBPOC010001044.1:0-11907 GCA_038091235.1 Tylopilus rubrobrunneus | reverse complement strand
CAAACAAGTCCCGGGCGACGTCCGTAGGGGTAGATTCTGCCTCTCCAAAAAGAACGATCCCCGCGTTGTTGAACACCACGTCCAGCCTACCAAACACTTCCTTGGTTCGCGCAAACGCATGGTCAATCTCCGCTTGGTTGACGACGTCGAGTTTGAGCACCAGGAGTCTGTCTTCTGGATAGCCCGCCGAGAGCTCTTGGAGCGCCTCGGGCTTCCTGAGCGTCGCGACGACGACATCGCCTTTTGCCAAGACGAGTTCCACCAGGGACCTTCCGAAACCAGATGATGCACCAGTGACTTGGCAAGACAACATGTGGGCTTGCATTTCTTCCTGGACATGCCAAAGAATGCGTACCTAGCCAGACGCGCGGAGTTGCCATTTCGAAGAATTGATAGCTGGGTTCTAGGGAACCACGCTCCTTCGACGAGCGTACATTATATACCCGGGAATTCGTGAGTACGACCTTCCATGCGGGTTTATGATGGGGCTGAAACGCAATGAAGCTGCTTCAGCTGATGATCCAGGAAACACTACATGGGGTGTCACACTCCGTGTGCTTCGTCGAGTTGGAGATCCATGCGCATGCCACGCCGTCTTATCCCTAGTGAGAATGCTATGCCCGCGTACAGCCTTTCACTGATCGCCCCCCTCGGTAGATCCATTGTTCAGCTGTTCATGCCCGAATGCAGTCATCGACAACCGTTCTACTCCGAGCGTTCTAGCCCCGCGTGCGCCCGTATTCACACTAACCGACCTCGAATGCGCTCTAAGGGTTACGGTCCATGGGCACTGTCTAGCCGTCCGCATAACTACCACCAGCAACATATGGCAGAAACTATAGGTCATCACGCAATAAATCGGCAGACCAAGGTGCCGCCCCAGAAATATCCTCTTTACGCAACTCCAGCATCTCTTTGGCCACCATCAATGCGTCCTGTCCTATGGGAAGATGTAATGGAATATTTCCGCTCTCAACCACTGAGTAAATCGTCTTTGCGAATTTTTTGGGGTCTCCTTCGAGCCTGAACCCCGGTGCAGTCAGGTGGTTTCGAAGGGCCGTGAACGGGGATGTGATATCGTTGTACGCCCGACTCTCGGGAAAAACCGTTGCGTTGCGTAGTCCGTTCGTGTCGAAGCTTCCGGCTTCGATGATGCAGACCTAGTGCGATCTCTCGACAAGGATAATACAGCATATTCGTAGGTTACTGACCTTGATGTTCCATTGCGGCAGGATTTCCTTGGCCAGACTCTTCGAAAATCCCTCCAGGGCTGAACACGCTCCCTGAGGTGAGTCGCCAACGCAACACATCTCCAATGCGTAATCTCACCATGTTTGCTGTAGATTGTACATGTCAATGATCCTCTGCACGTCACCTCGTTGATCTGACTTACCTAGCAGCGAAAAACGACAAAGCAGGCGGACCCGCAAACCCTGTGAGAGAACTAACTTGCAATAACAATCCCCCTCTCGTCGGACCATTCACCTCTCTGAAGAACTTGACGCTCGCCCTGCTGACATGCACCGCGCCCCAAAAATTGACGTCAAACATCGCGCGAGCAGCCTCGATCGGGGTCATCTCCGCCTCGCCCACGACGAGTGCGCCCGCGTTGTTGAAGACGACGTCGAGCCTGCCAAACACCTGCTTGGTCCGCGCGAACGCGTGATCGATGTCGGCGGGGTTCGTCACGTCGACGGTGAGCACGAGCAGTTGCTGTCTGGGGTGTTTTGCGGACAGATCTTCGAGCATCTCGGGTTTTCGGAGGGTCGCGACGACGATGTCGCCACGATACAGGATCCATTCGGTGAGGCATCGTCCGAACCCTGATGATGCGCCAGTGACTATCGAGACCGGATCAGCACAGATACGACCTTATAACTGAGAGGGGGCCATACGCACTCAGCCAGACGCGCGGATGTGCCATCTTGGTTGGCCGGTGCCAAAGATGGATTTAGGTCGTGTGCCAGGCATCTTTTTATACTGCGCGTTCAAGTTTGGCATTGTCGTTGGCAGCGTGACTGGATGATTATGTAAGACGATCACAACTCGTAGCCAATAGGATTTCCTTCCGATGGTATCAGCTGCCTACTTGCAAGGACGTGAAACGATCATTCGTTTTGGTCCAAGGCTTGGCAGATGCGCGGGGGACGCTTGTAAGTACATGTTTGTGTTATGTCCTGATATATTGAATGACAGGAGTCAATGCAACTCTACACTCTACCTTCTATAACCCCAATATGCGCTTGAAGCCTTGCCATGCGGCGAAGCTGATGCCATTCATTGGTATGATCTTGAGATAGCCTATACTGAGGCCGACAAAGAATCCCCTCCACCCTCCAGATGCATATACGGCCCTTGCTGTTTCTCCCCAACCTAACCATCGATCAGGACGCGTGAGACCGCCTACTTGCATACGTCTGCGCACGACTTCGAAGGGGTAGGACGTAGTCTGGGATATAGCTCCGGATACGGCACCAATGGCAAGATCCGCAGCAATGCTGGGCTGTTGCGCCTTGCCATCTACAACAGGATAGAAATAGGCTCGACAGAAATCCCAGACGAGAAACGCCGTTCCGGCATACGGAATCATGCCAATCATGGTGACAGTGAAACCCCGATAAAACTTGAGTATCGGGAATCGTTCGAATATCTGTTTGGATGTAGAGGATGAAGCAGAGATCGAAGTGGGAGATACGGCGGCCTCGTGGTAGATGTGGGAGACGGCGCGGATGAAGGAGGGCCGCCCGGTCTGGGTCGTCACGCGACTATCGAATGCCATGCGAACTCTTATCAACTCTAGTGGGTATGTTAGTGTGACAGATGCCATGCCTTGCCAGGTGCATGTGAGATAAGCCAAGAAGTGTGCACGAAGCACACACCTGCAAGTGCGCCAGCGGCGAACCGTCGAACGTTTGTCTCATAGTCGGGGGTTGGAATAAGCAGCTAGCGAGGGTGTCAGCTCAAAGGAACGACATATAGGGCGACAACGCACTGGGCGCCATTGATCGTATGCCATGAACTTTATGGCGGCATATGGGAATATGCGGAGTAGTGTCGCAGAGTGTCCTTGTAGTAACCCCCGTGCGCCAGCATCTCTATATATCGCGAGACCCGCTCGATATGCGCCTGTCCACGTCCCTGGAGAGGTACATCAGCGTGCGAAGGAGGCAAATCTGTCGGCCTCGCACACCTGCATACTTTTGAAAGTCGGGGTTGGAGGCTTGAAAAAGAATCTTGACCCTGTCGAGAGGTGCGACGGCGGTTTTGGCCTGCCAAAGGTCACTACACGACTAGCACAAAGGAAATAAAGGAGTACGCACGACACATCCTGCAAGTCCACCTGCAAGACCGGAACGGAGGGCATAGTCAAGACTGCGCCTGTCTCGATGAGGAAGGGCAGTAGAACTCATTAATATGTGCCTTGTGATGAGACTCTCGTTAATCTCATACGCAAGGCAGGTGAATGACAGGAAACTTTGAGCCTCTTCACCAGGCTGTAGTATGCACGCTCATCGGACGACTTGCCGAAGGATCATAACCGCTGGCCCGCTGCAAGTGGGCAGTAGATCACGTGCCAAGAAGAATCACGTGCCACTGGACTCTTCGGCTCGGAATCCGGATTATAAGCCGGGTCCCGCGATTTCCCCTCGTCCTCATTCGTTTGGCCTGCCAGTGTATGAGATCGATGCCCATCTTTCGAGTGGGTAGGACACGGGTCCTTGCTAGGAACTCAACGGCACGTCCAGCCCTCATCTCTTCTCGTAACCATTTCACGCATCACTATATCAGCGCACTACCCTTGATCTGAATCCGCACCGCAATCCGACCCTCTGGCACCCTCAGGGTGCACGATGGGGCGCAATCCGTACACTCACCACTGCAGAGCCAGCCATCCCCTCAGATCAGCTTGGCTTCCTTCCAGACCAGCACCCTACGACTAACCTGCCAATCGCTAACGCAGATCACCGCAAGATCACCATTCTGTGGACACCCCAGAACTGGTCGCGATTGTACGTCACGTTAACCATTTCATGATCCGTCCATAGCAATTCAGACATCACAACCGTCGCATCTAGTCATCACATTTGGTTGCGAGACCACTGCCGTTGTCCGAGCTGTTTTCATCCCGTGACGAAACAGAGACTAGTCAACACGTTTGAGGTGTGTTGTTCTGTTCGAGTTGGTGTCATCGTACCCCATGTATGCGGTCTAGATCCCACAGGATATCAAGCCACACGATGCTCATGCTTCGGCTGAGGGTCTAGAAGTCATCTGTGAGTCTTGATGGACACGACACAGCCCTGGCAAGATTTGCGATACGGATGTGACTGACGCATAAATTGATCCAGGGCCTGCGCCTGGCGCAAAGTACCATTCCTCGTTTTATCCATGGTCTTGGCTGAAAACGCATACATACGATCCTCCACTCAAGTCACCATCCACTTTTAGCGAGTGCGTGTTCTTGAGCCGTGTCAAGCGCAGCATGATTGTCTGACGGGGGAACTTAGGAAGGCGTTATGGGGGGCAAAGATAGCCAAGACACCTCCCACGGTTTCGTACGCAGATGCGATGGAGAGCGATCAAGGATTGTATAAATGGTTATCCAACATAGTAAGTATGGATTTGCAATGCAGAAAACGGAAAACTGATGGACTCAAGGACCGGTTTGGGTTTTGCCTCGTTTCTGGCGTTCCTGCCACACCCGAAACAACGGAAGAATTGTCAACGCGCATAGGGTTCATTCGTGAGACTCAGTGCAAGTATAATGCCTTCCTTTTCCAGAATGTGAGATATAGAGAGGTTGATTGCAGATGGCAAGTTTTGGGAATTTACAGCAAACCTTTCGAAAGGAGACACGGCATATACCACGATGGCACTTGGGGCACACACCGACAATACCTACTTTGTTCGTGCGACTGTATTTGGCAAGTTCCGTGACTGATGTGGTGACAGACGGACCCATGCGGAGTGCAACTCTTCCATCTTCTCTCGCACACTGAGGGTTCTGGTGGGGCGACGTTGCTTGTGGACGGCTTCTACGTTGCTTCGTTGCTTCAAGAGCTGCATCCCGACGCGTACGAACTTTTATCACGAATTCCCATTCCGGCACATGCCGCTGGGGAAGCGAGCGCACTGTACCGGCCGAGTCCGCCCGGGGGGTACCCACCGCTAAGACACGACGCGGTAAGCGGGGAACTAGTGCAAGTGCGGTGGAACAATGACGATCGGAGTGTGATGGATCACTTGGATGCTGAGTCGGTTGAGATCTGGTAAGCGGTGATACGATGGACAGGGGCGCGGCTCATGCATTTGGACAGGTACGACGCGATTCGGACATGGCATGGGCTGCTCACGAGTGCGGACTCGGAGTACTGGGTGCAACTGACGCCGGGTACGGTGCTCAGCGTGGACAACCACCGTGTTTTGCACGGACGGTCATCGTTTGACGGGCAGCGACGAGTGTGTGGAGCATATATTGGAGTAGACGAGTATCGGTCGCGACTGGCCGTGTTGAGGGAGCGCGCCGTGTGTGGCGGAGAGCGGAGTGTTTGGAATCTCGGCTTTTGAATTTCCGGCACCGAACACAGCGGAGTTTGAAGGTGGAGGGAATTGGAAAAAGTGCGGGGACGATTGGTCACGTGCGGTGGCGTCTGGACCGTAAGATTTCCAATTAGGAAGTTGGATTGATCGAAATCTAGATGTGGGGTATCCGGGGTCCGATGGCTATTTGTACCTTTTTCTTATCGCGCCTCTCGTAGTGACTTTCTGTTCCAGCATACGACGATGTCCGCCCTCCCCTCCTATGGCGTTGTTCCGCCCGACGCCCGTTCCCTCGACGAACGCGCCGGGTTTCCCCTCCTCCCCACCGCCCAGTTCGCCCGCATGCACCTCGAACATCTCACCGCCCACCCACCAGACTCGGTCCTCTTCCCTTTTCTTCATGGCCTCGACGGCGACAACAACGCTCAGTGCATGTTCTTTGCCTCCTCCGCTGCACAAGACAAGCCCCGCCACCCCGCGGCCATGATGCGCGACAATGCAGGTCGCGTCGTCCGTCCACCCCGCTACAGGGGTCTCGTTTGGGTCCTCTGCGACGATGACCTCGACGCACCCTCCTCTCCCATCTCACAGGGTGCAGAATACGACACAGACTCGGATGAATTCTCAGAAGAGGACCCAGATGTTCAAATGTCCCCCCTCGATCAAGACCCCCCCATGGACATTGATCCGACGCCCTCCTTCATGCATCCCACCGCCCTCCGCATATCCACCGCAGTCTCAAATCCGGACACCAAAATTTCCCTCCCCTTCCCAAGCGCACCCCTCAATATCGTATATACCGACACCCGTCCCTCACATGACCGCAGACACTCGTCCACTCCCTCTGACACTTCAACAAATGCCTCTTCGTCCTCGTCCGACTCCCATTCAAGATCCACGAGTGCCACTTCCCTTCCGTCTCCATCCAGTCCCCCGTGCGCTAGCTCACCTGACACTCCACCCTTCGAGACCATCGTCCCTGCATTCCAATCTACCCCAGGTATATCTCCCGTATGCGCTCTCTCGCCATTTTGTTGACCTTTGTCTTGGCAGCCCCCGTTCAACCGCTCAAAAAACACGCCGTCTTGACGTGTACATTCCCTCCCTCCCAGCTCATACAACCCTGTCCTCCTTCACGTACGTACGATTTCCACGGTTGGGCTCGTGGTGACACTACGACGCTGGAAATTGACTGGGAGTTCAAACCGGCCAAAGTCCCTGATGGTATCAGCTTACGCAATTTCGGCATACAGCTCGTAAGTCTTGTCGCTTTTTCCAATACCTCTTGCCAACACCTCGCAGTCTCTCTACACATCCATCTCGGACATTGTCGTCTACTCTCCCAGGGGACCTACCCCTGCAGCTCTCAGAGTCGCCGCACGGTTTAGGAAAGCTGTCGAGAAAAAGAGGCGGGAAAGACTGGAAAGATGGGTTCAGGCTGGCTTTCAGCTCCAGCCCGAAAGCCAGGAAGATCAAGACCCCCACTCTACTCCCGAGGGTTTCCTCAAATACGGTGTTTATATCCTCGATGCCGATGCGGAACAGTTGGAGCGTGACCTTCCTTGGCTGATCGTCAAGAAAGATGGAGAATGTGCTGGCGAATGTGAGCGCAATGGACCTTTGCGGACTGAACCCCGATTCCCTCCTGGGGAGACGCACGGCCTCACAGCGGGAACCGACGGACGACTTGTCGGTGAGCTCGAAATCGAAGCCAGGTTGGCTGCAGAGCAAGTCGAGTACTTGCCTGGCCCTGCTCAACCCGAACCCGCAGCGCCCCTGAATGTCAATACCCGTATACACAGATGCAAGCGCGCAAACACTATCGACTTTGCTCAACGAGAAAGGGACGAAATGAGGGATCTCACGCGTGCCTCCGAAATTCTGACCATGTGTAGCAGTGATGACAAAGATGTGCAAGTGGTATGTGACTTCACCCTGTCTCTATGACTCTGTTATACACGATTACATAGTATAAAGCGCCCGGAAGCACGACCGCGACTTACTGGAATCCAAACGTGGGTCAAGTGTTCCTGGGAAACGCAAATGATGTTCCGCTGTGGAAGCCCCCATTGAGGCGAAGGGGGCATATACACCCCCCTTTTGAGCCCGGACTTGCGGCTCCTGAAACCACCTCCCCTTATTCAGATCCGTTCTCGGATACTTATATCTCCCATGATCCCGAAAAGCCTTCCGCGTTCAACACGTTTACCAATGACCCCTCGTGTGGTCTTGGATTCGATATCTGCATTGAATGCCATGAGCGTGCCCCCTTCCCGACTGCGACTGAATTACGAGCCGCGGAGGAACATGTCCAGATGATGGAAATGGAATGGGTCGAATTGTGGTGTCAGCATTGGGATCAACAAGGTTTGTGTGCATCTTCTCTACCCGAACTGTCCCCTTCTTTAACCTTGGCGATTCCAGGAATAGCATCCCCACCTCCAGGATCAATTCCTCCTCGTCCTCCACCACACCCTTCCGCTGTCATTCACTTCCCCTTCCCAAGTTCCCCGCAGGCAACACCCGCGGGGTTGAACACGCTGCTGCCTGTGATTAGGTTCCTGGAAAGAATGGTCACACCAGGAGCTTTGGGATGTATGATGAGCGTGAACCCCAGTGTGGCAAGTGCAAGTGGCTGTGGAGTATTGAGGACGTCCGCAAAGGCACACACGCTATCCACACCATGGTCACCCATACCAGAAACAAGCGAGAGCAGAAGTGGCTCGATTACACCTCAAAAACCTGTTCCAGGCAGTAAGAACCACACATACCCAAACGTCATTCAGAAAAGCGACCTCAGCGACAGTGTAACCCCAGCACCACCGCCATACCAACCTCGTCCCCTCAAAGTCCTGCTATATTCAAGTGACGGGTACACGGAGTCGTCTGTTCCCGCGCTTTGTCTACTGATGGCTGTGAAAGGCTTGAGTTTACCGGAGGCGTATCTGGAGATGCAGGTTTGGATTCCGCCCTCGTTCCCAAGCTCATCGACTGATTTAGTCGTAGGTTACCAATCGGCGATCGTTCTTTGTCTATCAGTCCGAAGTTCCCTTCTTGAAAAAGGTTGAAGGTCGATTAGGGGTAGCTAATATGTCACTCCGCTCGCGATACCAGTATGGAGATATCCATCGAGCAGTCCCTGCGCAAGCAAGCGGCTACCCTCCCCCCAGGAATCACGCTAATGGACATCGGCCTCATGCATTGACCATCAACTACGGGTCATCTACACCTGTCGTACCTCTACCTGCAGTGTCGACAACGACAAAGCAGTTAAGGCGACCAAGGGCAAACACGCTGCCCTCGTTTATGTCGGATCATCAAACATGGTTTGATGATGCGAGGTTTGATGGGAGTTTCCCCAGTCGTGTGCTGCCATTTTTGTATCTCGGGAACCTGTACGTCTTCTCATGACATTGGCATGGCTGGAACGTTCTAAACATATTCACAGGAATCACGCCGCGAATGTTTACATGCTCCACGCCCTGGGAATCACACACGTCGTCTCCGTCGGCGAATGTGCTCTCGTGCCCCCACCCCAAACACCTACTTCCGATTCTCCAGCTAGCCCCCCCACTCCCCCCAACCCTACCTGTACTCCACATAGCCATGGACATCAAGGTTCCCTCTGGATCGAAGAACGCGAAGGTCGTATCAAAGTCCTCGACATCAAAGGGGTCTGCGACGATGGCATCGACACGCTCGAGCCCCAACTCCATCCGATCTGCACTTGGATCGAAAAGGCGCGTCTCGCCGGTGGTCGCGTCCTGGTCCACTGTCGCGTTGGCGTATCTCGAAGCGCGACGGTGACGATCGCATACGTGATGCAACACCTTGGGCTCAGTCTCGTCGAAGCCTATCTGGTCGTGCGAAGTCGCCGATTATCAGTGTTGATCCAGCCCAACATGCGTCTGTTGTACAATCTGTTGGGCTGGGAAGTGAGGCTGGCGAGAGAACGGGCGGGCGGCGACGAGAGACGGTTGAGGGAGGAATTGGGGAGGGGACTGAGTTGGCCATATCTGGCGAGGGAGGTGCATGCGCTGAATGAAAAATACTTGAGCTGACGGGTGGAGGGTGCGTCCACCTGCTTTTCTGTTTCTGTATTTCATCTCGTGTCGGTTTTCTCTCGTTTTCCGAATTGTACCCCCACTGTTGTCTCCCACTGCTTTCTTGTCTCCTTTTTCTCTACTCTACCGCCGAACGCGCACAGACCGACACATTACTTGTCCATGCACGACCACATGCATAGCACCGTTCTTGAAACATGCACATCACGATACTCGTATATCCGCCGGCGCATATGCACGTGGCGGCCGCATTCTTCTCTCTTTCTTTTTCTGTGTCTCTTATGTACGTGTACTTGTGCTTGACGTCGATTTTCTCTTCGAGCTGGCTACGTACGAGCTACCCGTGCTACTTTTTCATGTATGTGGGAGGTACTGTACCCGTCGCTAGTTGTATACATGTGCTAGTATGATGGACGCACCGCGCCGGCAGGACATGGAGTCGTGCAACGACAGCTTGAAGTTACCAACGAGAGCCCTAGTCAATTTTGACATCCGATCTAGTTGTCTAGACGTCCAAATTGCACCCTTACGGGCGTCGACTTCATTGACCCGAGAGCGTTTCGTATCTTTTCAGGGTGCTCTTTGCCAGTGACGCAGAGCCACTTACGGCTGGGCGCAGATGCTCCCGCCTAACACAACCTCCACTAAACACCGCTCGTTCAATGCCCTCTCATTAGAATTTTGACAGATATGATCTACGCAAGAGGGGTTTACTGTCAGCTCCGATATTAATTTTGGGGCTTCATTTCGAGCTATGCTGTAAGACACGCTTCAGGATAAATAACCACTTCAGTTGGACCGCTCCAGGACCCGGAGTCGCTCGTTCAACGCAGATGCTTGTGGATGCTTTAGGCCCCCGGGTGTTCCTGTGAAGAACTGAAACCAGAGTGGTAAGAGTACGGTGATAGACAGCCAGCCATCATGATTGGCCCTCTGGTCAGAGATCGCGTATCCACGACGATGCCGTAACAGGGTGTTGCATGTTCTTCTCCCGGCTAGTGCGTGTACTAGTAGTGGTGCCCGAAGATGCCCGATTTGCTCGAGTACTTAGGCACGTTGGTGCTCTTCGTTATCGTCCTATTACCTCCAATCACCTCTCCCCATGCACCCTCCAAGAGTCTGGCTGAGTACGTACCCGAGACGTTGCGTGATTGGCCTCTTATCGTTGTCCTGACAGTCACTGGTGCGTCCTCTGGGTTCGGAAAGGCCCTCACCGAGATCGTCCTGCGAAAGGGCGACATCGTCGTCGCCACCCTCCGCAACCCCCCCGTTCTCGCACCCCTTGCCAAACAATACCCCCCTTCCCAGCTCCTCCTCCTCGCGCTCGACGTCACCCGCCCGACGGACATCGCCGACGCATTTGCTCGGACGCGAGACGTTTTTGGACGGCTCGATGTCGTGTTCAACAATGCCGGGTACGCGATCTTTGGCGAAGCCGAGGGCACGACCGTTGCCGACGCCCGTGCCATGTTCGAGGTCAATTTCTGGGGCGCCGTCGCCGTGACGCGGGAAGCGGTCCGGTTTTTCAGGGAGGTGAACCCACCGGGAAAAGGTGGTGTGATACTGCAAAACAGCTCCATGTCGGGGTTCTTTGGCGCGCCGGTCGTCGCGTTTTACAGTGCGAGGTGAGTGCGTCGTGTCATCGTGGGGGATCGCTTTTCAAGGTGCGTTGTTGACGTTGTTGATCGGTTTGTCTAGTAAACATGGTGAGGGTTCTTCTTCGGCTCCTCTGTCAGCTGGATGCACTGACCTGAACGTAAACGCGCCTAGCTATTGAGGGCTTTACGGAATCGCTTTCCAAAGAACTTCCCCTAGAATGGAATATCAAAGTGAGTACGATTCATAATGACGTCGGCGCACATCACGTTTGATCCCACCCACAATCAGATCTGTCTGGTTCAACCTGGGGTCTTTGACACCAATGTCGTTGCCGGGGGGTTGATGCTTCCCGTCCACCCGGCCTATACCAAATCGGTAACCCCAGGCATACGGGATGTCTACCGCAATCTGGCCCCGGAAGGTGATCCGTACAAGTTCGCAGAGATGTTGTGTCGGCTGGTCGTCAGCGCGGACGGGGGCAAGAAGATTCCATTGTTCCTGCCGACGGGAGAGGATGCGTTGAAGAAATACCAGGACACGTTGAAGAAGAGGAGCAAGATGTTGGTGGAAGCTGGGCCATGGTCGGCAGGCTTGAAAAAGGACAAGGACATGGCCAAGCCCAAGTTGTGAATTCAGGCTTGTAATAGTAACGGGACTGTCTTTCAAATTGCCTACCCGGCCCTGCCCGTCGTGGCGAGAGTAG
>JBBPOC010001043.1:0-11915 GCA_038091235.1 Tylopilus rubrobrunneus | reverse complement strand
TTCGTATAAAAGGCCTGCTGTAATTAGACATAGGGCAGCCTTGGAACAAAGAGAGATTTACCCTGTCTTTTCCGAGCTCTTCAACTTTCGTGTGCCGCCTCGCATTCTTAGGACTGCAGTCGTCACACCGAGCAAGCGCACTGCTGAATTACTAGCGAGCATAGCTAATCGGCGTTGTTCTGTAGGCCCAAATGCTTCTTCTGTTATCAGGCACGTCAGTGAGGGAAGGGGACAACAAACGCACAATGGAGCTGCTCTCTCGTGCCCGCGAAGCCATTGCCATTCCAATTCGAAAAAGTCCTCACCCGGTACTGATCTCCCTCGTAAGCCATCTTGTTCGCAGAGGTCTACAGAAAGCGTGCCAATCGAATTCGAAAGATACCCGGGTGGGACTTTGACAGGCTTGAACCACCTATTCCACTACATCTTCAGGAATGTAGCAAACCGTTTGAAGGTGTCTGCGACGCAGCAGTACGCCCGAAAGATTTAGAAGATGAGATTCTATACTCTCTTGCATTATCCTTGAATCCACACATTAAACCCCGTGCGTCTCCTTATTAAACGAAGTAAGGCACAAGGAACTCTGGGCTTATGGCAGGATGCTTTAAGAGATGCGGGTGAGGTATGCTTATCTTTGTGCCTTAATGTTCACCATACTAAATTTTACTGGCTAGGTGATCAAGGCAGATCCTGCGAATGTGTTGGGATATGAATCAAGACGTACTGCGCTTCATGCCTTGCAACGCTACGATGAAGCAGTCGACGCGCTGTCCGCTGGCTCCCGCATGCTTTCACTCATTGATGAGTCTCCGGATCCACCCGCACGTCGTAAGCATCATTTTTCTAGAAGCGAGGAATTATATCACGACATGCATCGAAAAGAGCTGGGAAAGGATTACGCTCCACCCTCCCGGTCAGATGTGGTCATCACCAGCGTCCGTATGGTTAGCAAGTCATACCCACTTGTACTCATCGACGTCAAGAGTGGTCGTCTGTGCAACGAACCAGATCGGATTCGTACATTCAAGTCAGAGATGCAATTCAAAGCGCTCCATGGGATGGGCAACAAGAGCTGTCCTTTCAAGCTGTCAACCTCAAATCGGTCAAGAGGCTAGGCCCATCGCCGCAGAACGACAAATGGTCGACAACGACGGATACCGGTGGCATGGAGTGATACTTGCCGCGCTGCATCGATAAGACAGACGGTGCAGTGGTAAGCAAGTCACACATCAAGATGTACGAGTGGTATGAAGAATCCGCAGCGACGTTTGCCCACCTTGAGACCGTAGATTCTTCGTCATCCATTGGTAACGTCAAGGACAGTATTTGGATGACGCGGGCATGGACGGCGCAGGAACTTCTCGCACCAAAGGTGACTCCGATTCTATGACCGCAATTGGAAGCCATACCTTAGCGACACCGGTTCCAGCCACAAAGAGCCGCCAGAGACCATGCAGGAACTGGTAAGTGCAGTCGGGAAGGCTCGCGAAACCGCCATCTCCTTCAACCCCGGCGATCTAACCGTACGCGAGAAGCTGCGACTCGCCTCTACACGCAATGCAACTGTAGAGGAAGACGTGGCATACTCGTTGATCGGGATTTTCCAAACGACATCGCACCGCGTTATGGAGAAGCCTGAGGTGATACCGCACTGGCATACCCCCTGGGGGAGATCGCGGCTCGTTTGGGCGAGGCAACAGTACTCGCCTGGACGGGAAAATCTTCATCATATAACAGCTGCGTGCCCGCCCATCTTGGTTTATTGCCAAACCCCTCGCACTTCACCTGCCATAGAGGACGCCGAAATGGACCGACGCGTTGCAGCATTAAGAAGCCCAGCGCCTACAACTCAGCGAAGCCGTTCAAATCCACGCCCTGGCCATCGGTTTACCTCAAGCCGTTTTCACGCACCGCCGACTACGCCTGCCATGTATCATCTTCCCAGTCGGAAAGCTCACTGCACGGGATTTTGGGCGGGATCATGAAAACCATTGCTACTGCCTCTGCCGCCTTCTGCTGCGATGGATGACTATACGCGGCTAATCGTTCGGCCGCAGTAGTCATTTCCTGCGCTGTTGCTCCAGCAACAACGTGATGGGGGGTTCAAGCGGGTCGCTGCTGAGCACGAAATTGCCGATTCTGGTATTGCCAGTGAACCCTTGATCAACCTGGCCAGAGATATCCGTGTTAATTATGGTTGTGGATATATTGCGACGTGGATGATTTTTTGTTTCCTAACTTCTCCTATGGCGCGGCCCGGTCTGCCTAATATTAATCGCGTATTTTTCCGCCTTTACTTTGAACTACACCCAAGTTGAGCGAACACAATGGATCGACAATTTGAAGAACAGATGGCCGATGATCGGAACGAGCCGACTGCCACTGGCAATGGAATAATATCTCTTGCACTGCAACTAAGTTATCATCCTCGCTTTGCAACCCAGTCTAAGGCAGCACAGCTGAGATATACTCGGGGGCAGCGTTTTTGACGGGTCCAATGTCGCTGCCAGTGGTCGCAATCGCCAGGGTCAGGGACAGGACAGACGAAGCGGCGAAAAACCTAATGGAATTCCGAGTCACGCGACATAACCATCATGATGGGATTGAGAAAAGCCTGGGCCAGGCCCATCGTGTTGATTCTACCGCGACGCTAAATACTCCCTACGGTACATACGAATCCGGGGGGATTCGCAGAATCATTCAAGGAAATTTGACCATTGCAGTCGGCCTCGACATGTAAGGACCTTTCTAGGTTACTTCCTGTCCACAACCGCGTTCCGGATGCCGACAACGGCCTGAGCGACGACTCGGACTCGGATGGATCCTTTTGATGAAGCTCGCGTCGCGTGAAGCCGAGGCTGAAGGGGAGCTTGCGGCATTGCTGGCATCAAATCATACGTCACATCTTAATCGCCCCATGGACGACGGTGATCATGCTGGCGCCATGAATACTACGGTGTCCGAGTTGGCCCCCCATACAGGGCCCCATGGAAAACGCCGTGCATCCACTCCACCCGAGATTTATGCACCACGCCCCATTCATGGTAAACGAATCGGATCAGAAAACTACTACGGTTCAGGCTCAGGCGGCAAGTATTCCTAGTTCGGCCTCGGATCCGACCCCTTCTCTAACTTGAATCGCTTAGTTTTTGTACCCGGGGCATCTGCCAGCGGGTTATCAGTTGAAGAAATCTTGGGAGCGTCCTCAATGCCCGTTCAGCCCCGGAAAGTATGGCGGTCGGATTGCACAAAAGGTCGACGCTACTACTTTGGGGGCGGCGCGCACATTTTTTCACTGAGCGCGCATTTTTGCGGATCGCGCGCACACATTTTGTGGGTCATGCGCAGACATTTTTTGGGACCCGTCTTGTACCGCCTTACTGGTCAATCCGCCGGGTTAAAAACATCAGCAACCAAGATCATATTGTTAAGCTGGTTCTAATGCCAGAGCATAGTGGCCGTATTGGCAAGGTCATGTAAGCGCGTATGCATGAATGTAAAGGTGACTAGTGTACTGCGACGTCAATGAGGTCGCTTCGCCCTCACCCACCCACCCCCACCCCACCCTCCTCACCCTCCCGCTCGCCTATAAACACAAACGTAAACGCGTCATCAACGCCTGTGTATTCAAGCGGTTGTGGTTGTGCACCTGAGCCCTGACCCATCGAGACGCCGTTGCTGGGGCAGGTAAACCCGTCGTAGGTCGGGTACAGCTTGGAGGTCTGAGATCCACAGCTTTACCCTTGCAGATTCATACCGGCAGTGATGTATTAAACGGTATACTACTCTTAATCACGATGGTTGTGTTTTCGATTTACTTATACTCATATGTGTGAGCTCGGAATAGTGCGCGCTGGTGTGCACACCCGGTAGAAAGTTGCGCACTACCCGAAAAAGTAGCGCGCTCGACGAAAAGTTTCGCGCGGATTATTTGGGCATTTGGACGCTCATAATCCACCGGGTTAAAAACAAGATCATACTGCTGAGGTAGTTCTAATGCCAGAGCGTAGTGGTCGTATTGGCAAGGTCATGTAAGCGTGTCTGCATGAATGTAAAGGTGACTAGTGTACGTGCGAAGGGGTGAATTAATTCAAGATCGGGTGGAAGTTACGACAGAGATTCAGTTGGTAGGTCTCTAAACGAGGCCCGAATGGTTCGTCCGTCTATGACTTCCATGAGAGCAATACTCTGCAAGGCATTCTCGTAACGAAGCGCATCTGACTGCCTTAGTTTCGACACTAAAATCTCTTTGCAATGAATGCAGATGCCTGGAATGTCAGTCTCGTCCACCAAAGTTGAGATGCCTTCACCACGAGTCGGAGTTTCTGGACGCAGAAGATGTCGTGCAATACCATTCCACCACTCCTCCTTCCAGCTGGCTGCACACTGAGCGGCTGTTTCGCAGCCGGCTAGCTGCCAGTGCGGTAACGGGGGGTTCGTATAGGCAATGGCACGGTAGTTCTCCTCAATCATTGTCTTTGTGTGAGCCAGCAGATAGAAAAGTCGAGGCCCATCTGGGAAGCTTCGAAGCGAGAGCTTGATGGCAATGGTCGTGACAGTAGATCCCGGAATGCTGGTTCGATCCATTGACCCACACGATGTTGACGTCCAAGCTGGAGTTTGTGGGCAGAAGTAAACAGCCTGAGTGGTGAGAGGCGACTGAGTTAATCAATGGCATACTGAAAGCCATGGGCGACCGAAGAACGTCGACAACTTGAGAATCGAAATCAGGTACTCTTCACGATTTTGCTCGCCGGGATAGCTAGAGCAAACAGACAAAGGATTAGCAAGTGTGCAAGAGCAATACTGTCAGTACACACCCGCCAAATAAGAAGGTCAAAAGGCGGTCGAAGTCCTGGCGAGCAACACCACACTACAAGACAACGGGGTTCTCATCACATGTTCCCCCAGTGTTTCCCGGTTGACGAGGCAACGATGGGAGCGACTGAAGGACAGAAGACCGCAATGAAAGAAGGCCGGGATACAGCCTGTGCAGTGTATGTCGGGTTGGTTCGAAGATCTGCTCACCCATTTGTTCAGTTGCTGTCACGACACCAAGAGGTAAGGAAAAAGAAAATAAATATACCAGAAAGTGGATCGTCCCACCTCTGAAGTAATATTCGGGGTGTCGTTCCCGGGGTACTTGAGCTGACATGGCAGTTTGGGAGACGGTGTGAATTGTCGTGCAACCTGACGCGGAAAGGTCACAATTTCAAGCTGTGTATTATCTAATACTACAAGCCCGAGTCCACGCCGCGGCAATCTGACCGTGCCTACAATGTAACAATCTACCCCAGCGGGGATTCCGCCAAGATCAATTGTCTCGGCATCCTCGTCGCCTGTTGTCTGCTGTCACGGCGTGCCAGCGGCATCTATACCCCACTAGTATCACTCGATCATGCCTTGAGGTCAGCGACATGGAGGACTGTGGTGAAGGACTCCGAGTCGGATTCGGACTTGGTCTGCTTCATCTTAGGACATTTGGGCATCATCACATTCATGCTGTGTCAATAGCATACAGCCTGGCGCCAACAATCTCACCACTTATAGTGACTCGTCAAGGCAAGCAGCCTACGAGCATCAAATTTCTCACTGTTCCATCTTCCCCCCAGTCAAGGTGACCCCGAGTCGGATATTCTCTGAGCCTGACGCCATTCCGGCAAGAGGTTCGGTCTTACCATATGTGGTGATTACGCACACAACTTGAAGCACGACAACCTAGCATCCGAATCCATTGTACACCGCGACCATCAGCCGTGATGTGCTAGTAATGATGTCGAATGACCGTCAACACTTCCTGACCTTCCACTCAGGGACTACTGGAGTGCTGATGCTGTCCATGCTTATCAGCTTCTGCACGACACGTACCAACAAGCTCTACAAGGCCTTATACAACGGGAATGGGATCCACTTCGTCTCCGGATCCATGCAGATCAACTCAATCACCGGATGGTTCCGTTACTCGAAGCACTCCAACAGGAAGTAGGAGATTTCCATTTGGTTGATTTGTGTGCACATCACCTTGGGAAGCTTGTAGGTGTCCTGAAGGACGCCGCCCTTGCTGTGGAGGGACGGTGAGTACAGTTTTCATTCCGTCATCCCCAAATGCTGATAAACTCAAAGTGAAGGTTCTACAAAAAACATTAAGCGCATCCATCCGATACACCTCACTTCCGAGTCGTCCGGTGGTCGGCCACGTTTCGTTTTTGACCAAGATTGGTTGGCGTCCGGAAGCTGTGTCATCTAGCCGTCCCATCCCATTGCAGACCCTTGCACAGACATAAGGAGTGCATCGAAATACTCTCTGTCATCATCTTCAGATTAACGGCCTTTCGAAAAGGTTTTCCAACACTACGGACCAGGAGCTTGATGAGCTAATTTGCCATTACAAGCAAGAACGGCCAAATGCCGGTCTCCGTTTCGTTATGGCCAATCTAGGGTCTCATGGGGGACTTGATGCGGTACGTTCCTTTATGCACCCAAACGTGTATGCTAATCACGGTGATCATTAGCATGCTACGGGTGAACCGCAAGCCATCTGTGAGTTCAAGCTCTCTTGGAACGTCAGTGTCATTGATACCTGGCTTCGTCGACTTCTCCATAAGCCATTCGAGAGGCTTGACGCTTCCCATGAAAAGCCTGCCATCGGATCAGTACACTGGGTCCTTGTTGGAGTTGCTGGGCGCACTCTGTTTATTCTTGACCGGCCCGAAATTACAGGAAGAATACTCGATGAAGCAAAGGGCATTCCGGGTCGGAAGTGGAGTACTTACTCAGTCATCATGCGGTGTGTGTCGCAGGGGCCAATCTTACTAAACCATTCTCACCGGGCGGGGTGGCCCTATGCTATAGTACCACGTATTGCTATTCCGCAGTCTGCATACGCGAACTGGAACAAGGCAATATCAAAGGCGCTAAGTGTTAGACTCCGAGTTGGACGCCACCGTGACTGGCAGTGACAGTGGTGCTGTGGCGTCTAATACCAAAGGCAAGGCCCGTGCCACGGTTGTTGAGGTTTCACCAGGGTCAGACATGGACGACGAAATACAAGTCCTGGGCACCACTGGATGTGCGTCAACTTCTCCTAGTCACGCTACTGTCAGGGCCTTTCTAACTCCCCGTCTATAAGTTCTCAACCACGTTCCTGATGCTGACAACGGCCTGAGCGATGACTCGGACTCAGATGGATACTTCTTCACGAAGCTCACGTCGCGTGAAGCCGAGGCTGAAGAGGAAGTTGCGGCATCACTGGCATTAGATCATACTTCACATCTCAATCACCCCATGGACGACTCGGATGGTGATCATGCTGGCACCATGCATACTACGGTGTCCGAGTTGGCCCCCGCCTGGAAAACGCCGTGCATCCACTCCACCCGAGATTTATGCACCACGCCCCATTCATGGTAAACGAATCAGATCGGAAAACCACCACGGTTCGGGCTCAGGAGGCAAGTATTCCTAGTTCGGACTCGGAGTCCAACCCCTTCTCTAACTTGAATCATTTAGTTCTTGTATCTGGGGTATTTGCCAGCGGGTTGTCAGTTGAAGAAATCCTGGGAGCATCCTCCATGCCCGTTCAGCCACGGAAAGTGTCAGTCCTCCGGCCCGATCGAAACCCCATTCGGAACCCACGGGCATAGTCCTGTATCGGCTACTTTCTCTGTCGCGATTCGAGTTTTTACAACTAATGGAACCTTTTGCCTCTGGCTGTGAGGTAGTACATAGATATAACCCCATTTACGACTCGAATCACCCCCTTCCACAAAAAAGTGCGCGTGCAATCAACAAAATGTATAGTTCACAAAAAACGCGCGCGCTACCCCCGAAATACTAGCGTTGACTTTATGTGCAATCCGACCGCCGTACTAGTATAGCTCCACTGCAGCCTGCGTTGAAACCAGCCGCGCCGAGTCCCCGTATAGAGACAAGGCGCGCTCTCACTGCCTCGACCCGGAGCTCACTTACAATTCCGCGCGACGCCATACCAACCTTCACAGTCCAAAGCATTTGCTTAGATAGGGACCACTGTGCCACTTCACTACGAGGTCGTGCCAGTCATACTTCCAGACTCATCAGGGTCCTGGAGGTGAAATCAACGCGTGGTGTAACTGTAGTCAAAAAAAGCGAATGGACGCACTACTTGCCGGGTGTACTGGAAACGCCTGTCCTCGCCATCGAAAACCAGGGGCCAGGAGGGATGCCTTGCAGCGTCATCGGTGTTTGCTCTGCCGCGGTCTGCTGAAATCAAGTCGTTGGTCAACAGGCACTCCGATGCGTTTGGCCTTGTGGACAGCTGTGGCTTTGCTTCTCCGAGTCCGCGAGAATGTGGAGTCGATTTTCACCCACCTCAGGGACCAACCGGAGGTTTAGGAGGCCTTGATACTTGTTAATAGCCTCCTCGAATTCTTTGATCCGGTTGGCACACTGCAAACAATTGAGTCAGCAGCGCTGTAGTTGTCAGCACGCACCTTCTCAAGCTCCCGGTCACGATCTGACGCGATCTTTTCTACCACACGAGTGACCAATGCCCTCTCGTTCTCATCCTGTGGGGAATGGTCATGTCACTTCAGCGCGACGTGAGAATTAAATCCATACCAAGTCGTCACTCTCGTATCGCTCAACGACAGTTGCACGCCGCGTTGCTAGCTGCATTTCATTCCTCTCTAACTCGGTAACCCGCGCCTTCAGATCCGCCACATCGCGCTGATCAGCGTCCGAATCGCCGACCGGCTATACAGGATCGTCACCTGCAACTGCATTACGCGGTTTGACTCAACCTGCCGTGAATGCACTGTCTCAGAGGCAATGCAGAGGTAGGGTTGAGTGGTCCATGCCTTCAGGGCCAACTGCGTCGATGCATGGGCGGCGATCTCGACCCTTTCTTGCTCGCTCAGTTCACACCGGCGTGTAAGGAAATCCAGCCTTGTAGTTAGTCGCGAAACCTCTCCTTTGTGGCGCATCTCTCGCTCCTGTAGCTCAAACTGCGAGTCCGCCCTAAACGAATACATATCTGAGAAAGACATTGCGGGCGAGCGACAACGAGAGTTACCGCTGTATAAGAACGTTTCTGAAAGCATCTTGCAACTGCTGCGAAACCCTTCCCGTACGTTCCGAAGTCAGCAACGTTGGTTTATGGTGCGACGCACTCACCTCGCTTGCTTGCTTGCAAACCATTCCCCTAATTGGTTTACCTGTTGCTCACATTCCGCTTCAAACTCAGCCAGAGGGCCCTCCTCGGGCTTGTCACGTTCATCTTGCGGTGTATCTGAGGAGTGTGGCACTGCATCTGCGACAAAGTCACGGGATGCGAGTCGTCGATTGACTGCTGACCCACCCATCAGAAGTTGAGGGAAGGATTGGTGCTTTGTGCGCTGGGTGAAGACGCAAGGGGTCCTTTTATGGGGTCACTGTCTGAGTTTAGAGCAATTTCGATGACCGCCTGGCGTACAGTGCCGCTCTGTGACAGTGTAACGTCACATCGCAATGTCGATCGCAGCGGTGGCTTGCAGGAGCGGGTGATGTGTACCATGTTAGTAGGTGTACGTACATAGCAGGAGTGGAAAAGCACCACGGGCCTGAAGCACTGCGAGGGTAGGCACCAAGCATTTCGCAACTTGAATAATTGACGTACAAAGGGCGATAACCAGGCCTTTGGACAGGTTTACCGTCTAAACATGCAAGTTGTTCAGCGAAGCCCTCTGACGGTGCCCGCTCCCTTGCAAGACCCTGCATGGTGCCGGTGATCAACACGAATGGGCCAACAAGACCAAGTTGTCAACAGCGACAGCTAGCAGTGTAAATTACCCGCTCACGCCCCTCCGTTTCCGCTGTCGCCTGCCCAACCCCGGGTCTTGCCTGATCCGCTGGCGGTGTCCGTGCAAGTATGAACGAAACCTCGCTGTCCTAAGCGCCGTATTTGTGTACCATCTATGGCCAGAGCAGCCCGGGGGAGCCCGGTACATGTAGGGGCAGAGCTGAAAGCACTTTCGCTGACTGAAGCGAAGGCACGGCTGCGGGAGATTGATCGGCTAGCAAAGGACCCCCCTAAGGCGAATACATCACCGGGGCTAAGCGAACCGATTTGTCGGTGAGGGCCACTTCAATAGCACACCCCGGGCATAAAACGACAACGGTCTTCCTGAAATGCACCTGCGACACTCCATAAGCTTCTAATTTTATGGGTGAAACCTTCAGTTGAAGACCCCCCTGAAATTTTGTGTTTCGGCAGGGCTCCCCTCACGTATTGTACACGTCACATTTAAAACTATGATGAAGGCAAAAGACAGTGTGAACGCTTAATAAAATATATAACTCTGGCTGGGAAACGTATTGCCTGATACGAGTTCACAATCCTAAACTCCATGGACGGGTCTGATTATGCATTTCATTGTTGGTATTCCTGGACCCGAAAGGGCCAACCTGGTCTGTCTTTCAAAACTGTCGGGCTCAGAGACTCACCATAAGCAGTAATGCCGACTTTCCGACAAAGAACGTCCAACGAACTTTCTTTCATTAGTCATGCCTCCTGCCCCCCTTTTTCCCATGCTTTGCGTTGATTGTCCCCCAGACAACGACCTTCCGGGGGAGTGTCCAATCCTTCGAAGCGGTCGACAACTCATCATCATTCTCGCTGTAGCTACGTGTAGTAAATCTTGCAGAGGTAAACACCATCTCGCGCGCCACCAGATTGTGGCGAAGGCTTGCGGGTCCAGGTGTGCCCGTAGGGTCGTGAAATACTCGGAACTACACGCTATGATGCGTCAGGGACCCGAAAGGTCCAGGGATAGACCAATTCATTCTATGGCCTCCGGGCGATCCTGGACCCGCATGCCGCAATCTGATTCATGCAATTGTATATGAAGGCAACGGTGCGCCATTTCAACCACAACTATCCCGCATTTTTCCTTCGTCGCTCATGACGCCGATATATGTATAACCTCTTTCTTCGCACACCACCTAAGTCAGCACTCCGTCGTTTTGTAGCCGAAAAGCTACTTCAACAGTTATGCTGCTGCTCTTCACCCCATGGCGTTCATTCGACACGTCAGGGTCTTCCGGGGAATTGTGGTCAGATGCCTTCCGTCGAGTTAACTTCACTCCGTGTTGTCAATCAGTAATGTCACAAGGTGGAATCTGAGTGCCGTGACGCAAAAAGAGACAGGATGCTCACCAATGATGCGCATGACGAACAGGAGATGGACAATCGAGATGCTGTGAGTGGACTGCCCGATTCCCAGCATGTTGAGGAGGAAGAGTGCGTAGAAGATAGGGATGCATTGCGCCTGATCGGAAATGATGAGAGCAAGGACAACGCGGCAGAACTGTATACAGAAAATGAAGCAGAATCACGCGCAAGCATTTTTCGCCGCAAGGATCCAATCAGCTGAAAACTCGAGCTCGCACCAAGAAGACTGCAGCGGATGTCAGGAAGATATTCAACCCATATTATTGGAACACCACCGAAAGTTCATGGCGCAGGAGAAGAGGAAAAAACATCCCCGTTTTGACGACCTCGGCGACCTTTATATCCAGGTCGAAGAATCCGCAGTCGAATTGGCGTATGCATCGAAGCGGAAACGCCACCAAACGTGGGGGGAGACGGCGAAGCCAAATTTGTAACCCCGAAGAGTCAGCAATTGATAATGATTCGGATCCCTCGGCATTACCGAGTAGTGTCCTGACTCCTGACGGCTTTCACGGGCCGAAGCGGACAAACCAATTTTTGGCTTTCGAAACTTGGTTTCCTTTTTAAGTTGTGGCTTCCTTTTTGCATTCGCTTTCGTTTTCGCTTTCGTTTGATCGTTCTCGATTCGCACATGATTTGTGACGCGTGACGGATTGGTCATGGTGGGAGCCTGGGGGTGCGCCAGATTCATAACTCACCTCTTCACTTGTCCAGAGTACCCCCATCG
>JBBPOC010001042.1:0-11920 GCA_038091235.1 Tylopilus rubrobrunneus | reverse complement strand
GAGGACATGACAAGAGAGGATGTTACTGAATTCCTTCGAGCAGCAGTCGCGCTGTATTTTTATAGTACGGTCCGGTGAAATCCATAACCAGCCGAGCTTGGGAATAGCATTAGCAAAGCAGCGGGATAAGAAGCATGCATGACACTGCAGCCTTACGAATCGCTTAGCATGACCATTGTCAATGACTTTGTGAACGCCTTCAGAGCATGGCCAGCCGGCCTCGGATCAAAGGTTGCAACACCCAACTAGAGCGAACACGAAATGAACGGACGAACAGGATCGGTGCGGTGATCGGACGGTGGTACTTGGTCAGCAGCGGGAGAAGACCGTCTATTTCGGGTGGATACCAGTCCACGGTATGGATAGGACTGGGAACTTGAATTCTGCTAAATCATTTTGATGAGCAATCAGTTGCGAGGAATTTTCTAGTAGATTCTGCCCAGTGGCCGTAGCAGATAAGAAAGAGATCGCCATCATGAGGGTCAGTGACGACATGGCATGCCGATTCACCCCTGCATCAGTGTGGTAACCAAGCTGCCTTACAAGTTACAAAGCACGTTATCAATCCGTTGGGTAAACGGTCGTGGCCACGTGATCCTGGAGCACACCTACTAATTGGCGTAGCATATTTCACATCTTGGCGGATACTACGCTAAGTTGTACCCCGTGCGATGAAATCCTCTCGCGAAAGTGCATCATCGGCAGGGAGCCTAGACCACTCCTCTGCTAGGTTCCATGTGGATTAAGTTGACATCAGGCGCAGCCTCCTTGTTTCGGCAGTCAGTTCCTGGACCCAGACTCGGAGGGTAACCCAATAATCCATGTGTTAACACCTATGGGAACCACATGTCCTTCTCACTTCATCCGATATCTCCAACTTGAACCTGGTTTTGCATGCATCTGACAATGACAATGTTAGAAATTTGCATGGGTAACCCGTGGGTCTCAGACCTCAGACCTGTACCCAACCTACGCAGTACCCGTACCCATGTTGACCCATGGTTACCTAACCAAACGGTTCGACAAGCAGCCAAGGGCAAATATCGACAACCAGTACGAGTACATGGAGCATGTCGCACAACCACATAACCGACACGGAGATGATGACGGATCTAGTGAGACTGTCCGGACACAACAAGTGATGCCCAACATCACCCAGGGGAGCCCACAGAACTGCCAAACAAGCCTGAGGGCGCGGGAGGCCGAGATGGGGGGCAGAGTGTCGAGAGGGCTCAGGAGGCCGAGGTGATGGTGCCAAGAGTGCCGACAGTGGGCGTAGGGGCCACAGGCGACGATTACGACGACGACGGAGGCTCAGGGCGCCTCCATGAATCATTCGCCACATCGAACAGAGCAGCGCGCAGCCCCGCACATGTCCAGGTTGACCCAGGCGGCGGTACCCACGTGACCACGTCAAACGAAACGGGAGCGTTGCGCTCGAAAGCGCGGGCACACAGACCAACAGGCAGGTCTTAATGCCAGTCGAGACGTTCAGGCCGAAATCGAGAGGTCGAAAACACACGTCGCATCGTGTTGATCATGATCGAGGAGAGATGGAGTGCGCGCTCGCGCATACGATCGACGACAGGGGCCGATGAAACGATCAGCAGCGTATGAACGAACCCCCCAGGTGTCGAACTCGAGGGGAAGAGAGGATGCTAGGGACGCGCCGGGGCCGTCCAGACGTGACGAGGGTCTTAGGAACCGACCTGAAGCAATGCGGAACGCGTCAGGACGGGAGCTCGAACGTTCAGAGCAGGGCGAGGAGCAGTAGGAACTTGCCTGGCTAGTTCTAGACGCGCTGGAGGAGCCGAGGAAAAAAACGGCGGCACGATGCGACTCACACAGCGCCATGGAGTGCACCAGAGTTAGTGGGAATGAGGGCGTCAACGAAACGAACTCGCGAGGTCGAGATATAGGGCCAGGAGGTCCAGGGTGCGTGTTGGAAGCGAAGGGAGTCATCGAGGTCGATTCGGACCGCCCGAACATTGTCGAAGGCACAGAATATGTTGTAGAGGCGAGGAGAACGAGTGTGTCGTCGAAACGAACACACTTTGTCGAAATAGAGGACCAGGGGACCCCAGAAGCGTGCAGGACACGATGGGACGTGTTAAAGCCCATTTAAGCCGCGAGAACGCTGGCGATGGCATAAAATACGATGGTGAACGCGACCTACAAGTGTCAGTAACCCGGAACGACTTAGTCATTTGAGCGAATCAAGGCCGTATCTGCCGAATCGGACGTGGAGAAAGTATGTTATATTGGTCATTGACACATACGGCGCGGGAGCGATCCCAGACTGCGATACGCAAAGACGATGACGCTAGAGTCGATCGTGCGCACTTAGACAGTGTATCGCAGGACGATAGTGTGGGGGGAGAAGGCGATGACCTTAGAATCAGACGAAGAGAGCCCTTGTGAGGGCCGGGGACGACGATTCCCCAAGGTACAGGTCGACTTATATATGGTAGGTTATTTCAAATGCACTCAGATTGTACTCGGCACGATAAGGCCGAGCGTGGCTTGCTCATGTTTGGGCTAATGCCTTCCAACACAGTGTGACTCAGCTGAGCCGCACGACAGAACTGGCAGTAGTCGGCAACCGTGATTTAGACACCGTAACCATGATATACATGCACCTCAGGCTGTTCTACTTAATGTTCTCTTGCCCGGCACTTCTGCGAGTCACTGGGTGGGCATGACTTCAAGCTTCTACCAAACGTCGAGACTAATCCTTACCAGCTTTTCTGTTTGTCCACTTCTTTCCTGTTACCAAGCGGAAACGACGGAGCCTTGCGGTGAACCAGCAAGCATCGCTTGGCTGATACGGGTTGATCAGTGCCCAGGCTCCAATTCAAGGTAGAAGAGACGTACATATATCTTGTCTCTGTGAAAATGGCCCAGAAGAAGGTGGAGTAGCAGAGCGCAACGCCTAGGTAGGTCTCCAAGGTGATGGTGGGCGGGCGCGTTGGATGACCTCCTGGGATGCGTTCACGGTGAGCCAGTAGCCTTGGTTGGTGGGTTCCTGTGATCACTCTAAAGGCTAGCCACTTCCATTGACATTCATAAACGAAGGCAGTGGAGGCGCTTGTTCACATGCTGGATGTGAACAGCGCTGATACGGGTCAATGCACCAAAAGTGTTAATCGACCATCAGCTCCCACTGGCAGCACCGAGTGATGCGGGCGCTACGCCCCCGAGACCTCCACCTTCTGCTGCTGACCCCAATGGATCCATTGCTTCATCGCTGCCGAAAACGCGGGAAGGAATCTACTCACCTCCTCTATCATTCTTTCGCCTCTTCGCGAGGTGCGTGCGTCATCAACGAGGCAGAACACTACGACGACCTGACCGCCATCAGATTCGGACAAACATCGCTCGAAAACAAGGCGATCTCAGGTGAAGACCCAACTGTCGTCGTGACGAAGATAGCGACGCGATACCACGCGTTGGAAAACCTGCCCCCCACGCGTATCATGTCAAACTACTCCGTGTCCACCTCGACCAGAGGGCGAATCCGCGGAGTGCGGCGCGTCTTTCAAGGAGCATGATAAGCACATCGAACGTCACGCGTGACGGAATGCGATAGTAAGCGGGCGTGAAGTAGAGCTGACATCCAGGCACTTTCGAACATGAAGTCGGCCCCAACGTAGGAGGCACTACCGCGAGAGAGGGCGGGTTCGTTTTTGCTTTGGTTTTCACGGTAGGTATCTCGTCGGTGTTCTCGGTGTGCACGGAGGTGGTCACGGTGTCGTTGGGCGGACTGCAGCAAGGCCTATGAATTGGGACAAGGTTTGACTGACCAGAAGTGCCAGGGAGAGGTGGATTACGTTATCCAGTGATTGCCTTTTGGAAATTTCAATTACGTGAACGAATAGCCTGGCCAAGTCTGCTATCGCTGGTTTCTGGTCAGAACAAAACATTACATGTACCCAATGATTAAATTGGAGCAGAGCGACAGATCGTAACCTAGCTTTGACCTAGTTCCAAGCTAGTGTCTGCTAAAAATTTCACAAGAGGCGATAGTATATCGGTCGAGTCTAATATGCACAGTCACTGCCTCTGTTCAAGTTGGGATCAATCCATCATCATAGGCCTGTTGGAAACCATGAGTGACATCAACCCGGAATCAACTGGATGATGCCTCCCCGTGTCTACTAGCTCATCGCAAAAAAGCCATCCCAAGAAGTTATGAAGTACAGCTACCCATCATCATACGTCAAAAGTTCCTCGGGGGACCGAGCTAGGTGCTACACTCTACACCTCTCTCTCCGAGTCACTGTCCCCCTTCTGTTGGACCCAAATCAAGCATTGCTTCCTCGTCAACGAAAACGCTCGAAATAGTTTGTTAACCTTTTTCCACTTCTTCTCGTATTTTTCCACCTTCTGCGCATCCGCGTCCGTCCGCAAACTGTCAGAGCGCCATGCCGAGCCGACGCCATGCAAATCCGGGCACACATCGCTCAAAAACATGGCGATCGAGGCTGGAAACGCGATGGTTGACGTGACGAAATTGGCGTAACGGCATTGCTCGTTGGACACGCCACCCCCCGGGCGCACTGTGTCAGACGGATCGAAGACATCCGTGTCCACATCGGAAAAGTCGATCGCGAGCGCGAAGTCGCGAAGTGCGGTGCACCGCTCGAAGAGCGTGATCAACCCGGTATGTGTCATGCCCGATGGAATGCCCCATCCTGAGCGCGCATTAAGTGAGAGCATGGTAAGGTTCGGCCAGTGCGTTGTCAGGGAATCTATCGCGTCGTCGTTGAGCGCCATGTCGCAGGGGACGTCGAATTCAAACTGCTGGATGTTGGACAGCGTAAGGAAGGGCTGGAACGCCGACAGCGTGAACGGGGTGTGTTGGGCTGGGAGGCTGCTGGGCTCTTCTGCGTCGGACGTGGTGAAAAAAATCTCGACAAGCTCCTTCGGGTCGCATGCGCTGACGAGCGCGAGGGAAAATAAACGAAACGCATCAGGGGTGGGAGCGCTCCCCACCACAAATGACACTTCTGTCGGTCTGAAACGCATGGATTCTAGGAGTGACGTCAAGGCTGACAGCGAATGAGCATGCAGCTCCAACGACTTGAGGGATGGTACTATACAGGGCCCTACTTTCTCCTGTTGGAAATCGTGTGGAAGTTGGAGTGTGAGATTGGCCAAGGGGAGATGGGATAGGTGAATGATCGCGGCTTCGTTGGGCGCAGGACGCGAGAGCGTTTCCAACGAATGCAGATGCATGAGCGCCTCGGATAAAATCTTTTTACCTCCGGCATCTGGGGTGTCGTCGGCGTCATCTGACCAGGTGATACAGAGACTTCTCAAAGAAGGACATATGTTGCCGATGGAGCTCAGGATCTCGGGAAACCGCAATGCGCGAGATGACAGCGAGAGACTGACAAGAGTCGGTGTCAGTAATACACGAAGGAGTAGTGCATCCTTTTTGTTCAAGTTGGGTGCATGCCAGTCAAGCTCTCTCAAGTTTGGGACGAGTGAGCCCAACGTCGGGGGATTGGAGAGCGTGTAGATGACGTCGTTATCCAAACTCGAGCACTGGGTCTGGAACGAGAAGTAGAGGTGGTGCAGGGTTCTCACTCGATTGGAATACGAAAAGAAGATATCCCAGTCCTCTAGTGACATGGGTCGCAGGAATATCTGAGCTGAATTAGATTCGGGTATGAACAAGAGAGCGCACGAGAACATACCAGTATTTTATCAACAGGTTCGATCTTCCACAGGTCTCGAGGAAGACATTTGATGAGGTACACGAACGAGTTCAAATTCGCCCAAAGGATTTCCAGGGCAACACCATGGAAGGTACGGCAAGTTCGTGCAACGCAGGCCAGTGTGGCTTTTCCTTTGTACAACTTATCGACCTCTAGAAATATGGCGCGCTGTACTTCGAGGATGGTCAAGCACGGGTGCATGATCTTCAAGTTGGAGAAGGTATGTGGCAGACAATGCGCAAGCTCCTTCCGGGTCACTGAGGAAAATTCCGAGTGGCTATACACCAACAGACGATTTGTCGCCAACCATAATACTTTGAACAGCTTCGCAATGTCGGAAGCCGGAACCCCTGTGGCCTCCGAGGATTGGCGTTCTTTATGCGCAGCCCGTAAAGCTGCTCAGGATGCATCCATCCCAGAGGAGTGGAAGGTCAATGTACCGTCGGATACATCCATAGACGTTCGCTCAGTTACGGAGGACTGCGGACTTTTGTCATCACGGGAGCTGGATATTATCGACCTCGGAACCAGGGACGTCTCGGCTTTGGTCCGTTTACTTGTCGACAAGGATTCGGGGTACACGAGTCTCGAGGTCACCACCGCCTATCTAAAGAGCGCCATCATCGCGCATCAGGTGGTGAGTTCACGATCCTTTCTTTTCGACATGTCAGGCAAACATTCCAGACAAACTGCCTCACGGAAATTTTTGTCGAGCGTGCCCTTGAACGGGCGAAAGAAGTCGATCGGTACTTGGTGGAGCATGGAGAACCGATGGGTCCTTTGCATGGCTTACCGATCTCGCTCAAAGACCAATTTACTATGAAAGGCCTGGAGACAATCATGGGTACCAACAAATCTGGGAAGTGTTTCACCAATCGTTGACGTCATACGCCTCAGGCTATGCTTGTAACATTGGCGTGTTCGCAGAGGATGATTGTGTCCTCGTGGAAATCTTGTATGGACTTGGAGCAGTGCCCTTTGTTCGTACCAATGTGCCGCAAACACTGATGGTAAGCTCTGTTATCTTTTTCACATAACCGAGACCGTGCCCGATCTGACGTAGCTTGACTTTGCAGTGGGGGGAAACACACAACAATGTATTCGGCCGTACGACGAACCCTTACAATAGAAATCTCACTCCTGGGGGCTCCTCCGGTGGTGAAGGGGCGCTTCTTGCAATGAGAGGCAGCCCCTTGGGAGTGGGCACCGATATAGACGGGTAACATATGTATATCTCCTCATGATAGAAACGGGGGTTAATATCAAGTGCACGTAGGTCCCTCCGCATTCCCAGTGCCTTTTGTGGACTGTACACACTTCGTCCCTCATACGAACGCCTTCCTTATCATGGCGCCGCAAATACCTTGATGGGGCAAGAGTCTATCTCTTCCGTACTTGGACCGATGGCGACCTCCATTTCGGCATTAAAGCTGTTCACAAAAGCAATCATCGATGCACGCCCCTGGGGTCGCGATCCGCTTGCTATTCGAAAAGTCTGGAATGATGGAGAATATCGACTGGTAGAGCATGGCGACGGAAAAGGAATGTGCTTTGGGATATTGTGGGATAACAAAGTGGTTAAGCCGCATCCTCCGCTCATCAGGGCCATGAACATGGTCAAAGAAGCGTTGGAGAAGGAAGGCCACCAGGGTAAGCCGACTCCACTACCTACTATCCCAGAAATCTCCTCATATCCTCATAGTTATCGACTGGGAACCTCTCAACCATACCGACATCTACAGGAACGCTGTAAGTTCACGACAAGGACTTTGAGTTTGAGCTGATCGGAGTTCCTTAAAAACAGCAAACTATCCTGGTTGCGGATGGAGGGGAGGACTATCGTAGAAGTTGCGAGGCTTCGGGTGAACCTCTGATCACCTCAATGAGCCCTGAAGAAGATCCGCACCCCTTCGACTTGGAGGTTTCACTTGTGAAGAGTTTAGTTGGACCCCCAAGGGATAGAACGGCCTGGGAGGTAGGCGGCGCCGTGACAAGAATAGCACTGCCTCACCTCCTTTATCCTTAGCTTTGGCAACTCCACTCAGAGAAACGTAATCTACGTAAGGCTTATCTGGACCACTGGAATGCTACGAAGAATAGGACAAATACCGGAAGGCCGGTCGACGCCATCATTTCACCTGCAGTGGCGTATACTGCATGTCCCCACGGGTTGAATTAGTGAGTGAACTTCCATTTGCATGCACCGAATCTCAACCGGTTTACCCCGTCCAGTGATTCGTTCTACACGACCCTTGGAAATGCGATGGATTATGCTTGCGCTGTCTTCCCTGTCACGTATGTGGACCCCAAGGTCGATATTCCCGTAGCCCCTCATGACTTCCACAACCACGAAGACGAGGCGTTTTATAAGCTCTGTACGTGTGCATGCTCGACTCGACATCGGTCAGGTCTGACGTTCAACAGATCATCCAGACATTTTCCCTGGCGTTCCGGTTGGGCTTCAACTCCTTGGTCGTACGCTAGAAGAAGAAGCAGTAATTGGCATGGTAGAAGTAGTGGACGCAGCCGTTAAGAAGTATTGTAGTACGGTATGCTGAGTTGTAAAAAAAAACCCCGAATGGATCTTGTAACATATGGTATGTATGTCATGTCTAAACTGTCCTATGTCAGTCGACATCAAGTCCAAGTCAATTGTTCTATGAGTCCAAGCTCTTCCCGCTATGCTAGTAGTGGGTAGATAGTACGGGGGGGAGTAAATAATGTCACAGTATCAAGCAAAAATATAAAGCTAACCGATCCATTACAACTTCCTTCAGAATTGAAGGTAATTACTGGATGAGCTCCCCGTATATTCTGGACAACCAGATTGGTCAAAAGTTTGAGTGTCCATGGGAGACATGAAGTGATGCTGTTGATGACTCGGATAATGTGGAAAATAACCACTATAAACCGGTGTATTCGGCTCGACATCAGACGGACAACTCGGCGGAGTCCAATGAGGGGGCTGGGCGGGATAACTGGAGCCTATACGGAGCATTGAGCACCACCGCCGAGTGTCATTCGGTCTACTTACCCGAATAATCCAATGGGGCAGAGGCCGGGGTCGGAGCAGGTACCTCATACACGGTCAGGGTAGTCTGGGCGTTGCTTCTGTTCTCGGTGCCCGACAACGAGGTTATTAGGTCAATCGCTTCCGTGTAAATATATCAGCAGATACGATTGGAGAAACATATTGCTGACTACCACCTTTCCTGAGGATTTCCAGACGCGTTCGCGGCTCTTCTCCAGTAAGGTTCTTGATAGCATCCCGAAGTGCGTTGAAAGACTCCCCCTCCTCTTTACGATATTCCTTTTGCGAACTGGCTTTGTTCTGACGGAAGGCAGGCGAAGGTGGCGAGGGACTGGGTGGTGAAAATTGGTTTGTGCGATTCATGCCTTCTGCTATTCCCCTGGCCCGACAAAACAATTCATGGTACTCCAGCTTTATATCCCGTTCGGACGTTCACCGCTTGATCGTTGCCGGATGTCATCATAGGTGCTCCGCGTATCAGCGGGAGTTCAGTGCACGGGATGTACACCCGATCCGCAAGCACTGCAAGATCAGACAGCCGATACGTTCGAAAACAAGAATAATAGCAAGGCCAAATTTCCCACATGCATTGCGCGCGGAGTATCGAGCCTGACAAGCTGTAACGTTCCCCGTCCGAATTCCTTGATGTGCTTCGCGGAAGGGCGTTTCTATGGAATCAGGGTGGAACCTCACTGCTTTGAAAGGAAATTTTCATCATGCGCGCTGGGTTATGATCGCTCACCTTCGTGGGGCAACATTCCTCGAGCTTGTTCGGATCAACGTGCAGGAAAATCGTCCCCCAACCCACAGAACACGGAGGATCATAGCCCTGACTTCCGGTAAATCGAGCCGCATCGGTCGGGAGAGGCCAAGGATCGACCGAGGAGGCTGAGCGTGACGGCACGAAGCACAATTTACCCCGAACCCGCTCGGAGGTCTGACGAAAAGACTGATCTGACCTTTCGAAAACGCCTAATTGGACGCACTGGGACTTGGATGTCATGCAAGTAAAGGTGTCTTTGTGACCACTAGCTATCAGTTTGCGTCGCTCACCGAACACTTAATAGACCCATGCTGTCCCGGGCCACTAGGCTCCGAACAGCGCACTGCCTGCCAGACACGGGATTACCCTCGGATCGGACCGGAGCACGCAGATATAATGTATGCAATATTGTTGCCTCGGATGCTGCGCAGGCTGAGTCACTCAGTCCGGGAGACGAGAACGTCCGAGCTGGTCTGGCAGTGCCAGAGAAAAATATTACGTCAGTGGGTAAGCTTACCCATCCGCTAACAACTTGAAAGACCGAGTCGCAAGAACAACTCCCTCTGTTCCGTTTCACTACAAGAACCGAGAAAAGGTAGGCTGTGAACTTTGCGGGGAAATGAAAGATGGTCATTTAACCCTGTTTACCGGTTTGATAGGTGGCACTTCCACGCTAAACTTGAATATTGAGGCTAACTTCATCCATCCGAGTCGGTCAGTTGTTTCCTAACATTTAAGCACATGATATCTATTTCTAACTAACTACGACAACCCGTTCCTGTAGCATATTTACGATGAAATGTACAGATATAAAGAATACAAGTAAGGTAAGTCGATTCTGGAAGAACGAAAGAAAATAAATAAGAAAATCTATCACTCTAATCAAAACTGAGGATCGTGGGCCCAGCCGAGTTCCTGATAATCGGTCTGCTCAAAGGTAGAGTCCCCGTATAAATTGGACACGGAGTGATACTGCTGACCGCCGGCACTGGATTGGCCGACCTGCATGTAGTAAGCATTCTCGGTATCTTGCCAAGGCTGCAAATGGGAATGGGGGGGATAATCTAAGGAGGCGATGAGTGCCTCGATCAAGTATATTTGAAGCTAAATCTTACCTAAATGAGCTGATGGGGGGTCTACAGGATTGGATACTGCTGTCACAGGCATCTGATACTGGACCAATGAATCAACACGAGCTTGGTCTTGGCTCATCTTAACGAGCAGATCGATCGCTTCCCGTGGAGATGTGTTAGCATCCATTTTTGGCATGATGTTGAACGATATACAACCTTTCCTCAGGATCTCATGCCGCGTTTGCAGCTCTTGTCTGGTAATCCGCTTAATGACGCCCCGAAGTGTGTTGAAACATTCTCCTTCTTTCTCTCGATACAACTTCTGTGTGGTGGCTTTACTTGGCGAAGGTGGGGGAGTGGTGAAATTGACTGGAGCAGGAGGTGGGTTTGCCGTATACATTCTGAGGATTCAACTGGTGCTGGTGAGACGGTGAGACGGATAGCTGCTTATATAGAACAGGTGTTAAACAACGTACGAAAGAACGCGTACCGCCAAATTTCTCGAAGTATCCCTCCTTGCACGGACCTTGACTCAAAACAACAGCAAGTTCATGTTCCTCGTTCTTGAGAGGCACTCCATCGGTACGATGACTAATTTTCCGAGCACCACTCGTTTGAACGGATGTCATGTGAACACGTGTCGTATTCGGTGTGCCGCACAGAATGAGAGCACCCTCGGCGGGGCCGAGTGGCCGATGAAAATGTAACACAGAAACCAAGACTAAGGAGCGACTAGTCTTGTGGCCCTCCAAATTAACGCCGCCAAAGTCACAGCAAAAGAAGTCACGTACCTATCCGAATACTTTGGGTAAGCTCTCCGAGTCATCTCGAATTCTCGTTCCAAATAATTTTCATTGATGTGAAGCGGTCTGCACACAGCTTGCGCCGCCTTCGACACGCGGCAATCCCGCACTCGATTTGTACTCGAAACGTTTCCTCTCTAAGACTTCTTCCAGTCCTTCCGGATTGTGCCCCGCACGTTTCATACCCCTTCTTGAACAATGAGGCAAGGGATGGAGAGGCACAAGCTGAATGGGGGCAATGGTGTGTCAAGCTTCGCCTATACAAAACAGACCATTCGTGGGGACATCGCTCTTTTTTTTCTTTGGCTTCAATCAGATTATCGATAATCTTAACGCCAACCGCACTGGAACGGACCAATTGGTACGACCGATATTACCGCCGACGCAGTTGCCGCGCTGATTTTCGTGCCGTCTGACGCCAGGAAATAGTAGCCTAAAGAACCAACGTTTGACTAGTAGTCCGCGAGTGGGCGGCTGGACGCTACCTAGTACGGTTGCGTCGGACGCTGGTTCTCAGTCGCGGATGG
>JBBPOC010001041.1:0-11922 GCA_038091235.1 Tylopilus rubrobrunneus | reverse complement strand
AACGAAACAGAATAAAAACCCAAAGAAGCTTACGGTTTGAGCCTTGAAGGCGAAATCTTGATTTCCGACGCTCGGGCTTTGGCAGACCCGCCGGCAGTAGGATGCAATGTGATGTGCCATTCAATTGCTCACTGGCACTCCTGCTCGATACTGGTAGGTATGAACCCCGCAGCTCGACCTTCATCCTGGCCACCGAAATTGCTAGTCGTGGGGGGTCGCTACCGGGGCGTGGCTGAGTCGTGTCACTATTGGTAGCATCATGACCGTGTCGCCAACAGCGACAGGTGTGCCAGTGTACTTACAAGACAGGTGTAGCGTCCAATCAGCGTCGGTTGCATGGATCTCTTGAGCGGTGGTCGCGAGGGAGTTCACGTCTGGCCGTGCGCGTAGTAGATGGGAAATAGATGACTGTCCTTTGTCTTGCCGTGTCCGTCAACAAGAGCCACTGGTAGTAGGGATGGACGAAGGTTACGTACATGTTTGGGATCACAATAAGCCTTCAAGTTGCAACAGAGACTCTATGTATTTCGTATGGATAGCCCGCTAGCTTGATCACGCCACCCAGAGTATGTATAATGTTCCACAGCGATCTGTTGCATCCTGCTCGATTACAATACTAGTAACAGGTAAGTAATACGTCGCACTAACATTCATCTGGTACGGCCGTGTTGAGCTCGTCGACCGACCCCAACTTGAACCCTGATCCCGCTTGTCATTCGTGAGAAGTCAGCGGCTCGAGCAAGCGATACGTATCTAGCGGCCCGGGTGCTTCAGATACCACATTAAGTTGTGCAGCATCGGAGATACGGAGTGCGTGATCGGCACGCCAAAGACGTAGAATCGCCGTGCAGGGAGTAGACCGCACGGGTGCCACGCCCGCTGGATCTCAGTGAATGTGAGCCAACCCAGCGCAGCCTTGCTCGGGATTAGTGGGTGAGTAACGGGGCGCGAAGCACATGTTGAGCATATGCGAGACTCGGAGCTGGCCTTGTGCGCACTGTCGATCGTGATGAGGGGCCTGGTGATGCCGGTGTGCTTGGCAATGAAGGTCTGAAGGGCAAAATTGTGAGCGAGTGGCGGGGATGAGTTCGATGACGTTGCCGTACTGTGATGCGACGCAATACGTCACCGGTATGATGGTGCCAGTCCGGTCGTGGAACGAGGCAATGATCTAGGGAAAACTTCTGAAGCGATCAGATAATTTCCTTGATCAAGTAGTGTCATTTCAACGTCAATGTATCTGCATCCGAGACGCAGTGCGAGTTTGAGGGGGTCCCTTCTTCGCGCCATCATGGAACCCACTACCTTGTACGACCGTGCGGACGGTGAACACGATAGGGAGCTAAGTAACACGTCGAGGTTCGCGCAACTGATGCGTGATGTATGCGACGTGCAGCTCGAGCGTATCCACGCCCGTGTTGAGTCTGGGAAGATCCGCCAATGCGGGCACGATGTCAGTGTGCGTCAAGGACAAAAGGTAAGATCGCACGCCTGCTCACCTTTGGTGCCACGTTAGGCTTCAAGCTAGACACATGACCAAACCTCGCTGTCTAAATTACCCTGCCGCCTTGTTTGGTCGAAAAGTCGATGAGCACCTCTCGTGATGCGGGTGCTTCGACGATGCCTACTGCGAAACTGATCACCGAACTTTTGCCGTGCGTGGACAAGAGCGAGTTCAAGAGGTCTCGGCGGCTGGTCACCCATGCGTCTGGACGTGTGCTCGCAATGACAGTGGATGCAACGACGAAAAGAGGGAGCAAGAGTGTATGCGCGGTGATCCCGCTAGTGTAGGTCTTTCCAGAACTGCACATGCCGATGACGAGAATGGGTGGTGTGGTCGATGGCGTGAGCGCTTTGCGGATGGTGGATTTATCAGCAGTCGCAGATAGCAGGTGTGCGTGGGGTACGTCGACACCTTGGACTTGAGTACCGATCTGTAGGGTGTATGAGGACACGAGGATATGTATACCGTGACGTGCATCGTACCTTGTCCTCCAAGTCATCCCACCAATTGGGCCAAGCATTTTCGGCTCAGCATTTCTCCTCGATGATTGTGCCACCGACGACGGTAATGGGCACGACAATGGACATCGCAACACGATGATCATCATCACAAGAGACAGAAGCGCCGCCTTGTTGCGCTGGTTGTGGAGGGGGACAGTGGTAGTGCAAGCGCGCCGTGTCCTACTGCATCATCGTCCGAGTCATCCGTTGTGGCGTACATGGATCCCGTGCGCAATGCGTCACGGGTATTATGACCCGGGTGCTGTCGTTGCGTCTTTGTTCATGCCACGTCATCGTCGAGTGGCGGGGGGTTCAAGTTTGGTGGTAGCACGGGCATGGTTGTCGTCGCCATGTCGTGGACGCGGGTAAGGAGGGTGCACAGACGCACAGGCTGAGTCCCGAGGCCTGAGGGGCGAGATGGGAGTGAGGGTGTGAGTGCGCGCACATTCATATGGACGCGCGGGAGCATGTCGTTCGCATCCCATCGGCATCGCGTCATCGCTAACGTTATGTCGGCGTCGTTGTCACCGCTGATACCGACAAAGGCAGGCAGGTGTGAGTGACCCAGAGTGAGGCGAGAGGGAACGAAGACCAGCAGCGTCTCAGCAACAGGGAGACTCTGAGCAGGTACAGCGGGAGGCCCATCAAAGCGGGTATGAGCAATATTGCCATTGGAAGACGTCATTATGTAATGACGGTGGGCGCGAGAATCTCGACCCGATTCAGAAGTACCCATCAACTTGAATGCCGCCATCATCATGATGGGCGACAAGTAGCTTTCATAGACCCGCGGTGCCGGTCAACGGGGCGGAGCAAAACGAAACACGTATCTGTTATGTTTCTCGCCGGATCCACCAGTGGACTTGGGTAATTCCTGCTTGCGCAACTGATCAAGAATCCGGCCGTAGAGAAGGTGTACGCCTTGACTCGGAACCGCCCTTCGTCTACCTCAACGGGAGACTCGCAAAAGTGTCGTTGAATGAGTACGTTACTTTGCGCTTTCCAGAGACCATGGATGCGATTAGTCACCAGAGTTATAGAATTGCGTTTTCCTTTGCTGGCCTACTGCCAAGTGCAATGACATCGACTGCCAATTGCATGAGCGGGTTCTGATCGGTTCGGATTGTATTTTTGATATTTATACCATGGCTTTCCGCCGCAGGCCAACCTGATTCCAGGTTGTCATGATGTCAGTTCGCCCGCAAAACTGGAAGGCGCTCGCCCCTCTCATCCCAAACTTTGCCCATCAATCTTCTACCTTACCACGTTTTCCTGTCCCACCGCTCGAGGCTACACTTCAGAGGGTGAAGGATTCTTTGCGCCCTCTAGCACATTCCACAGAAGAATTCGAGAACATATGCAAAAAGATTGACAACTTTGGGCGCCCAGATGGATCTGGCCCCATACTCCATCGGCTTCTCCTCCAGCGCAAGGACGAGAAAGATAATTGGCTAGAGGAGTGGGACGACATGGCCCATATGTCTTTCAGAGGCTCTGTTAGTTTCTAGCCTTTTTGTCCAGTTTCGCTTCCTCATCGTCGTCCCTAGCTTGCTTACAGTGCGACTCCTTACGGTGAGCGGGACTGCCATATCCTCAGTGCCCTCATCAATTAATTTTCCCTGCAGCTGGCTTTGTGCGTCAGCCTGCACATCTTCCACAGACACCCGCCGCTCGCGCTGCCGCCCTCAGTTATGCCACCATGTTATTTAGACAGAAACTGCGCTCGGGTAAATTAGCGCCTGAAACTATCAAAGGTGATGAATTCTGCATGGATGCTTACCGGTTTGTCTCTTCAAGCTAACCTCTTACTCATTCGCTCACGTCCCAACTTAGGTGGATTTTTGATTGTTGCCGCATCCCTGGTGTACTAGACATGGACTGGAGTATCAGCTACGCTAATAGCACCAATCCGGGAGCCGATCTTGGGCATATCATTGTCATTCGGAAAAATCGGTTTTGGAAGCTCAAAGCCCAAGTCGGAGATGAGATCGTCGGCATAGGTGACTTGATCAGGTGAGATTTGTTTTATCGGGTTAGACCGGCCAACCGAATAGCATCGTATCGTCACGCTCGCATCTACCGATGCCATGGTTTCTATAACATCACAGGCAATTCCAATTTATATATGACCACACTACAGGTGATGGTCCCGCGATTGGTGCACTGACCGCCCAAGATAGAGAATCGTGGGCGAAGGTGCCCATCAGCTTTCTTCTCATTAGAAGTCGTCTGAAATGAATTTGAATTCAGGATTACGCACTGCTATCCTCAGTTCCTCGAAACGCTGCCATCCTTTGCGAAATCCATTCATCAGCTTTTGTGGTATCTCTCGACGACTCGTCGCCAGCTCCAGAGAACGATGTCGACGTTTCGAGGGCCTTGCTGCATGGAACGCTCCCCGTGAGTGAGCACGATCTTCTTTGTGCTTGATACGATAACTATTCCATACCCAGTCACCTACGAATCCAAGTGGCATCTCACGTGGTCTTTCCTCTCGCTACTTCGATAAACCTTTCCAGTTCATTGTGTTTGACAACGGTGTCGCAGGTCAGATGGGAGAGCACAGCGTCGTTGATGGCACGCACTATATCCATCTGTGCGACGAGGTTCTGGCATTCCTTGCAGACCCCAAATCGGACTTTCGGTTATCACCGTCGCCTTCCATTCTCACACCGCCAGAACCTCTGGATTTCGATCTGACGTTGATCCCCGAGGTCTACCAATCGATCACCAAGGCACAACAGTTCGTGTTTGATCTTGCGTCCTCCAAGTCCCTTTCTATTATCAGGACCAACTATGGAAAGGCCGCGATCAAGGCATTCGGCATGGGCCCCGATGGATGGGCTCAGATGCTTATACAGGTTGCGTATGCACGACTGGCGGAACGATTCGGCGGCGAGAAAGGACCCGTCACACCTTGGCCTATGTGTACAGTCGAGGCTGGTGCTACCAGGAGGTTCTACAAAGGGCGTGTGGAATGCATCAGGGTTATAACGGATGAGTGTGTCGCCTTCGTACGGGCAATGTTGAGCAATTCAGGTGAGTAATTGACATCGAGTCTGACACCGTCTGTAATTGATGATAAGCTAGCGACGAGGGAAGAGAAAGTCCGGCTATTGAGAGATGCGGTCGGGAAACACCAGCAACTCGCCTCAGAAGCCGGAAGGGGCGAAGGTGTGAACGGATATATGTTGGGTTCGTCGCTCAAATGTTCCCCTGATACGACAAGTCGACCTCATTCCGAATTAATCATCAGGTTGTTTCGCTTGCATACCGCCCAACATGGATGAACCAGCCTTCTTCGCGGATCCGCTTTACAGACGCTCTGTAGATGCGATATTGTATACCAGTGCTCTCTTCAGTAGACACATCCGACTGTACGGATGGGGTGAACGGCACACCGAGGAATTTGGCATCCCATACATGACTGGATTCGATGGTTTGCCCCATTTCTTGTGTCGATGGCAGCACATTGACACGAGGACGCACAGATTACCTGCAGTTCACGATCACCTCTCCCTGCGAAATGCCCAATGCAGAATTTAAAGAGGAGATTGGGAAAGCGGCCGAGGAGTTCTATCAACTCTTTGTGTCCAGCCCGAGTGCCGAGCCAAGCAGGGGAGTGGATGTGGGTGCGAGACTTTAAGGGTTTTGAGGGTTATAGTAGATGTTTGAAATGGGTGGGGAACAATGTTGGGGCGGTGGTTGGAGAATAAGTTCAAGACGACTGCCAGGCCCGGTCACCGGCTCCGCAAGATGGGTGCTCTGCCAGAGTCACCCAGGAGTTGATGCTCCCACCGGGAGCATCAACTTGAACTTCCGGGTGGCAAGGGTGCTACCACTGGCAGGTTCGCCCAATTTCACTTCGACTTGATAGCTTCATTACATAAATAACTTTATCGCGAATCCGCTGAAGTTGCGGTTGTTATTAATAGAAGGGATTTTTTGTGCACAAAGGTTGCATAACATTCTGGGGAAAAGTTCTGAGCACCGCTGTTAAACAACAACGCAGGGCAACATCGGCTGCGGCCACTGGGATGGAAGGTTTGACGGTGGAACAACGCGGGGCAACGCCGCGGTCACTGGTATGGGTGGTCCGTCAGTGGGGCAACGTCGGCTGCGGCCACTGAAATGGATGGTTTGACTGCGGGACAAACGCGGGGCAATGCCGCAGCCACTGGGCAGTGGGCACGGGCCGTTCATCAGCGGGACAACGTGGAGCAGTGCCGCGGCCGTGATGAAGGCAAAAGCGACGAAAAGGGAGGCCGAGCGGGACTGGACGAGCGAGGTGGTGGCACAGTGCGGCAAAAAGGCGCGCGCCACCTACTTACCTACGCTCGGCCGAAGCAGTCCGTCGCTGACACATTCAAGTTGACAAATTAATAAGATGTATGGGAGAAAGACTCGGAGTTGCAGCTGTGATAGTGAGGCACGAGCAGTCAGCGCTGCTCGATCCCATGCGAATTCAACGTCTACTCCAGCCGGTGCCAGTAGGCGTTCACAGGGTTTGGGATTCAGACTCTGCGAAACGCCAACGACCCGCCGCATCTGTTGGGGTGCGGAAGATTCACTCCTGATGCCCGAACGGCCGCCGACACTGGGATCGCGGAATGGGAGATACCATTTTTGAGCCCTCTGATCGTGCACCACGATGGCGTGCGCAGAGCGCTCAGCCTTTCTCGCGCCCTTTGCTCAAGACACTCTGGAAAGCACGCTCGTGGCGATTTGTGCTGACGACGGTGCCAACCGCTTGTACGATCTCCGAGGGGAAGTGACACCCTGGATGGACACGCACTGCGGGATCTGCGCGACAAGCTTTATTAACAACGGGGTCCAACTTGAAGAGGAGTTGCACGGCAGTAGTGGTTCACTTCTACATAAAAGTACGTATGGAAGTCTTAACATCCGTTTCAGTCACTCATTCGGAGGTTTTTGGAATCAGCGCACACGCTACCATCGGTGGCCGTCGGATCTCCTTTTTATGATGGAATCGCTCGAATTCTAGTTCCCGTATCACATGACCCCATCTGCATGTCACCAACTCTCACCTTGATAACTTGGGTTGTACTCCGTTCATCATGTCGGAGTCACCTCAAGCGACAATCATCAAAATTGCAAATGTCTCACACGAACTCTGGCAGGCGCTTTCGGACGTGAACTCGCGGCCTGGGGGAGTTGGCGGGCCTGATGTTTCTCGTGCTCTGCTTTGGTTGCACAGCATCAAGACTGCGTCCAAAAGAATCATCGAGACCCTCAACCATTGTATGATCAATGGTTCTACTCCCGATGAACAGCTCCAGGGCTGGATATCTGCCAATGGCCACGTCTTGTGTCAACTTGCGCTGGAAGAAGCAGCGAAAGCTTTCAGAACCGACTACCCACCAGGATCATTCTTCGCTCTAGTGTTGTCTACTCCAGACCACAAAATTTACGAAGCCACCGAGATCCTTTGTAAACGCCGGGAGCATTTCAATTACTTACTCACAATAGGCGTATCGTGAGTGTTTACATCACTTGGAGCGATCGTGACTGACTGAAGCACTACCTCGGACACATAGGAACCACAAGCTCATGATCGACCCTACACAGGATGGACTCCTTGCCACTTCCAATTTGAAGTGAGTAATGTAATGCACTAGCAGTTCCATTCACTTAATGAAACTTCATTGACAGCATCATAGCAACTGAAACAGGGAATTTTCCGTTCGATAACATCCCATACGAAGCGGAGTTCGTTGAAATGGATGACGTCAAGGGCCAAGTCGAATGTATGGAATGCTAATTGCACTCCATCGAATCCAGTCCTTTGACGCTCGTACCACCATGCAGGGGAAAAGCTAGATGTTATCCTGCAAGAGCTTGATGCCTACAGATGCTTTGAAAAGCATAGATCTACTCTGTTGCAGCGTCAACCTGGTACATGCACCTGGTTGCCCGAGACTGTCGAGTACAAAGCATGGCTTGGTGGACAAATTTCGTTCCTGCTGCTGCAGGGGAAAGGTTCGTGTCAGAAAACTGGTGAAGTTTCTGTACTCACGTTGCTTCGTCCATAGCTGGGTCCGGGAAATCGGTTTTAGTGTGCGTCTGCCAGCTGGCACCTGTTTTGATAGATGCTAAGCTGTATTGCAGTGCTCACGTAATTGAACAACTGGAAAGCACATCCAAGAGTGGACCTTGCTCATTTTTTTACTGCGATTTCGGGACGGAAAATGCCACGGATGCTACTGAAGTGATGCGCTCCTTGCTCTACCAACTACTGGACCAATTTCGCCCTGGAAAAGTCAAGCTCGGTGCTCTTCAAGCCGTTGAAAAATTAGTCGAGGAGATTCGCAAAGGGAAAACACCACCCACCGACATCACATTTCTTTCTTCCTGGTTGTGTCGCATCGCGGAATGGTTCATTCAACGGCCTTTCATCGTCATTGATGCCTTGGATGAATGCAAAGATATTGATCAACTCCTTCGCGCCATCCTCGAGCTGAGGAGAAAAGGACTACGGCTGTTCGTTAGCAGCCGCCCAATCCAAGTCATCAAGCATAGCTTGAGGGACCTTCCTGCACTCTCCGTAGACAAAATGGAAGAACAAGTCTCTGCAGACATTGAGCTGCATGTCAACCGAGAGATAGATTCTCACCCACGACTAGGAACGCTTGATCCAGTGCTGAGAAAGGAGGTCCGTTCAACGCTTTGTGAAAAAGCGGACGGGATGTTCGTCTCCTGCCTAGTACTTTATTCCTGGCTCAACTAGTTCATAGGTTTCGGTGGGTTCAGTGTCAGCTTGACGCTCTCAAGAGATGTGTTACCCTCCAAGAATTCCAGGAAGCACTGGATAACCTCCCAATTGGCCTCAACGCAACATACGAAAGAATTCTGCTCAGTATCGACCAACGGCCATCGGAGGGACAGGTCGCACGGCGCGCGCTCGCATGGCTCGTGACTACATCGCGACCCCTTGTGTTAGTAGAAATAGTCGAGGCACTCTCCATCGACCTTCAGAATTGGAAACTTGACCGAGGTATTGCCCCCATACATAAATATGTGTTATTGGACGCACTTGGAAGCCTTGTGGTGTACAATGAAGAGACTGACATCGTCAACTTGTCACACTTTAGTGTCAAGGTGAGAGGCAGTGTCTATTGAACTTATGGATTGACAATACGCGAGTAGGAGTATCTTATGGACGCCCTTACCCGAACAACACTGCCGGAGTACCATATCAATCTACGGGAAGCTCATCTGCAGGTTTTCCAGTTGTGCATGTGCTACCTTGCTGCCTCCCTCGATAAATCCTACTACGACAGCAAGGAGACCCTCGGACTCGAAATACCCTCGCTATTACCTTCCCAACCACTTCTGGATTACATATTTTCCTGCGCTTTCGATCACCTTGCTCATCTAGAGCCAACGAATGATAACGTACTGGACTCCATGGCCGCCCTCCAATCGAAGATACGGCAGCATCCTTCTCAGTGGGCGCACATGTGCACACTAGCTTCGTCGTATCATCCTTACCAATCATGGATAACCCCACATCACGACTTCATCATCTGCATCCTAATTTCCGCGTTCCCCGAGCCATTTTTGCAAGCTTTCTTAAACCGCGCTCCCGCCAAGGCGGCACTCGGTTCGAATCCCCTCGTACATGCTGTACATTTCGATAAGGTCGACCATGCCAGGACGTTGCTGTTACACGGTATTGACGTGAACAGCAAAGGTTGGGATGTTGACGGACTGCAACGCGATTTCAGGTTGCCACTCGAGGCTGCTCTCCAACGCAAAAACAACGTGTTGGTGGATCTCTTCTTGAAGGAAGGTAGTGCTGCAATACCAGAAGACATATATCAGTGCATTTCTCATGGGGGTATTTGCGATTATCCACCACACATTGTCTCAATGCTGTTACAAGCCGACGAATTCGTAGAATGGGCAGCGGAAGTCCAGCATGTCCGAGTCGGCCTTCTCATTCCGCTTAACCGGGACCAGTATAATAGGGACTATCATATGGCAGAAACAGATCTCGTGGCCATGGTACGGAGACTGGTTCAGATTGCACACGACCTGTCCCCCTTTCATCCATCCGCCGGCAGGGAGATTCTAGAAACGGTTGCTTCGGCGGCATCCGAAGGACACCTCTCCTCACTGGAATTTTTGTTCTCCGCGGGTGCTCCAATGCCCTCTGGTGTCTGGGAATTGTTTCCGGAGCTGATTCCTCAGCTCGCCCATCAAAATCCTGATATAAATGCTGTCACGGCCCAGGGAGACATGGTGTTGCATTGGGTACTCAGATCCTGCGGACTACGACGAAGTGATTTGGAATGCTGGGCACTTGATTGCACATCGTGCTCAAGGCTCCGAACTATGTTGTTGGCAACTCTAGGGAGTAAAGTGAGTTCGTCATAGAGTCTCAGCTCGCTCATGGACGTTACTCTGATACCTAACCAACTTTGTATAGGACGAGAGAACACTCCTAAAAATCATCATAATCTCGCGCAAACTAATAACTACATTCAAAGATGTCCACACTCAGCTAGCCAGAAGCTCTGTGAATCCCGGCGTCTTATCCCGGCTGGGCGAAATCGTTTTCGCCTCTGGAGCAATGTTGCAGGCGATTAATGATTCGTTTCGGGACAACTCTGCGCTTGGCTACCGTCCAAAATGTTGGCTCCTTGGACAAGATCCAAATTTATGCTTGGAAGTTTTATATCAAATGCTGGATATAGTTGGAGTCGATGCATCAGAGGGAACGATGGCCAAGTCGGACGGAGGCGATTGCCGCGACGAACAGCCTAGTTTGCCCTCCGAAGACCAAATTAACGAATCCGTTGCATTATTTAGCAAGCAGTGGGGCTGCTTTCAGCCCCTGCTGTCCGCGGTAGAATACGAGTGAGTTCCCAACAACATAACGAACTTATACCCGACTGACCATACTGAAAAAGCATGCCCAGTGAACCCCTCACCGCTGGTAGCGAACGATCGTTGAGTCCCGAGATCGCCATACTTGATTCAGAAGTGAGTTGTCCGTTACTGAAACTCACGCCCAAAACTCGGCAGTCACCCAAGGATGAAATCCATGGCGCCTTCGCCGTTGGTAGCGAACGACCGCCGAGTCCCGAGATCTTCATACATGACTCAGAAGTAAGTTATCCGTTACTGAACCTCACGCCAAAAACTCGGAAATCACCCAAGGATGAATTCCATGGCGCCTTCGCCGTTGGTAGCGAACGACTGCTGGGTCCCCAGATCGACTTACCTGACTCAGATGTGAGTTATCCGTTACTGAAACTCACATCCAAACATCGGCAACTTGAATCACTCCAGTGGGAACTTGGATTGACTTGGAACGGCGACGACTACAGTACCGAACAACCGCAGAGCCCCGATACCGTCCCACTTGAATCATTCCTGTGGAAACCTGGATTGACTCGGAACGGCGACTACAGTACCGGACTACCGCAGAGTCCCGATATCGTCCAACTTGAGGTGAGTTAACCGTTACTGAAACCCGTCCCTTCGTAATGTTATTAATGTGGTGCTTCGAACCACTGTCTGGTGACGTCTTGGAACAGGGGCGCGGGATCGATATTCAAGTTCTCTTCGCCGGTCCAACAGGTGTCGGGAAGAGCTCTTTTATCAATATGGCCAGGGGCATCCCAAACCACTCCAACGCAGCCGCCAAAGTGTCGTACGACGGTCGTCCGTGCACTGCACACACTACTTGCTACCTCGCCTCCGTTCAAGCCGGCCTACGTTGTCGGCTTTGGGATACGCCAGGCCTCGACGACACTTCAGCTCGTGGTAATCGTTACTCTATGACAAGGCTCATTAACCGCTTTCGTGAGCTCGCATCTCAGCAGACCGGGTTCAAGTTCCTACCGTGGTGTGCTAAGCCACTCATCCTCGTGTGGCTTGTGGACACCG
>JBBPOC010001040.1:0-11924 GCA_038091235.1 Tylopilus rubrobrunneus | reverse complement strand
GACACCAAGAAGCCCACCGCGGACGGACCGATGCTGGATTTCGTGTTTGCGGTGACCCACCCTGATCATTGGCATTCGATTAATATGCATCAGTTCCCCGCACATTATCCGCTGCATGCGCGTGCGCTGGGATCGAGTTTTGTGTCGCGGACGCAGGGATTCGGCCCTGGGCTGTGGTTTAATACGTTTGTGCCCATGCACGGCGTGGTGAGTGGATATTTCTTGCATTACCTGGACGGACACAGCGTGCTAACCCATCTGGTGCCGGTGCAGATGATCAAGTATGGTGTGACCACGGTTGATACACTGTGTGCGGACCTGCTGAACTGGCGTACGCTCTACCTCGCGGGGCGGATGCACAAGCCGATCCGGATCATCAAAGACGACGCACGCGTAAGGTTGACACAGCAGGTCAACTTGGCTTCTGCCCTTCGAATGGCCCTCTTGATGCTTCCTGCGCGGTTCACGCAACGTGAGCTCTTTACGGAGATCGCGAGCATCAGTTACGCTGGGGACCCTAGGATGGTTCTTCCCGCGGAGAACCGGGGCAAAGTAGCGAACATGGTCGAGAGGCAGGAGGCGCAGTTTCGAGAGCTGTACTGGCGGCTTGCGCAGGGGCTGCCCGGAGTACGGTGGCGCGTAGACTCGCAGATGATCGAGCAAGATACGAGTGCCCATGCGCGGGCTGCTCACTTGAAAAAGCTGCCCGAGGGGATGTTGACTCGGGTACACGCCCGTGCTCAAGGGCGTGGGCCGCCAAGAGAGGCAGACGAGTGCGCGTATTGGTTGCGTGTCGCGGAGGACACTGCGTTGCCATCAATATTGCGCTCAGGTGCGTTTGGGTCTCCTCGAATACGCTGTTATTGACGTACGCGATGTAGAGATGAGCAATATCGTACGATACCCGGCTATTGTACAGTCGCTCAAGGGCCTCGTCAGCGCAGGCTTGACCAAGAGTGCACGATATAGCGTGGCCAAGGTGGGCAAATACTGGAAGGGACCCAAGACAAACACCCCGAGTACGCCTTGACATGATCTTCGCCTACTACCATGTGCCTTGGTCGATTTTACCCACCCTAACCATCATTCATTCTGCCATACATGCTGGCAATCCCACTCCTTGCTTACCGAGATAGCCCACCTCATTTGATTCCGACCAACACTACATCGCAGCAGTTGTAGCACTAGGGTATTGAACGAGTGTCATATTGAATTCGGATGTAATCTGTTTGGTATACGCACTGGAGAGGAGTCCAGTGGAACCACTGATGGCGGAACTTTAGATTGAGCCGGGACACCTGGCACCGCTCGGAGGCTCCTCGCCAAAACACGCTCCTAAATGGGGCGCGTCGCGCTGGTAACAAGAACTTCGATTGTCTTGCTTTGTTCTCTGGGACGTGAGCCTGGTTCTAGACTCAAGTCAAACTTGAAGCGGAGATTCGCGTACACAAGGTTAAAGACGACGTCCTGGTTCGAATTCTTGCGGCCTTCGTTTTATCGCCACCATCGCGATCATAATCGTGCTAGGTTGGACTCGCAGGTCATCTGAACGTCTGCTGCTGCGTCGATCATGAAACGTGGGTTCTTGAACACCCCGCGCTCCAAGCGGGCGATCGAAGAGGCGTACGCGCCGCGATCCGTTCCAGAGGGGCCAGGACGTGGGACACGACCGCGATCAGGTCAAGACGGTGCCAATGGTACTTCAGGGAAGGCCAGGGGACCTGCGCAGGAGGATGCGACTCCGATGGACGTTGACGCACCATCGATCGAAGAAGTGTACGTCTGAACTGCATTTTCGTCGTCGTCGTCGGTGGTTGCTGATGGACCCAGATATGCAGACGGTCAGCTCGCTGCGGTGCGGGTGATACGGCCTGATGAAAGCGAGGCGGAGGACGATAAAAGGTATGTTTCATGCCAACTAGACTATACATGTTCAAATTTTCGCGACAGTGCCAAACGCAGGCCTCGCGGCGCAGCCAAAAAGGATCCCAAGGGCAAAGGAAAGGCAAAGGCCGTCGACCCCGACGACGATGCGATGGATACGTCTGACCATCCGTATGTATTATCCAGTTCCAATTCCACAGACGCCTCCCCTGACCGTTCTTCATTTGTAGTTCCCCCGCTCCACTCAAACCGTGGAGCCGGAATCCTCCCGGATGGGGTCGTCACCCCGACGAAGACTTTTTCCACAAGGTGCCTGAGTCGCACGGCGGTCTTGGGAGGAAACGTGCCGTGTTCCGCATGTGGCCGCGCGATCCAGCTGGCAAGCCCCTTGTGCCGGACGTATCCCGGGGCACGCTGTCGCCCGACGGGTACCCATGGGGTGCTACACTGTATGACATTTATTCAGTCTGCAGGGTGCCCGATGTGCCCGGTTTTGTGTCGTTCATGACGGGCAGCGCGATATGCCAAGCGATGATAGCAATGGGAGAGCTAGAACCTGCCGCGCCCGAAATAGAGTGGGCCAAATCGGAAGGTCAGCCGAGGGTGGAGGGTGCCGCGGATACAGAGGAGTTGATCAGGTGCTTGGATAGGCGGTTGCTGTTTGTCCCGAACTTCTTCGCTTCTATGGGTTTAACGGTCGATAAGGAGGCAAACCTCGCTAAGCGAGATGACGAGGGCGATGACGAAGGCTACGAAACTGTCAGCGAAGAAGAAATCGAGTACTCGGATAACAAGCTCCCTGATCCCCGCAAAATCCCACCTCCGCCGACGATCCCGGTCACGTCGCCTTTCCATCCGAGTCATTACCCCAAACCGTGGCCCTTCACTCCCTTTGAACATGACCTGTCGATTCTTCTGCAAGAACGCATTCCACTGCATTTATTGCCGAAAAACCTCTTCGTGCACGATCCATTCTGTTTACTCGTTGCTAACGAGCTATTTTTTGAAAACTCTTCCTGGACATCCCGGCCCGATATCGTACGAACTTACAATCTCAACCTTTCTCCACAAGTGCGCAAGCTGTGCGAAGAGGCAAGGAAAACGGCCGAAACATTGGAGACATTCAAATCGCGTACGTTGGTTATCATGAGGTACAAACGCACGAAGGAGCAGATCAAGAACCACGAGCCCATTATCGAAGTCCCACTTCCGCCTTATCCTCGCCGTCCTACGCAGATCGACGAGGCTCATTTATACCTCTCCCCCGTCGCCAGTGTCGGAAAGGGACATCACTCTGTTGTGTACAAGGGAGAGTGGGAGTTACCTCGTGAAATATTTGTGAAACAAAGGATCTGTGCGCTCTGCTTCAAGGAGAGCGCGGACAAGGAGATAAAGCGGTTGAAAGACACGGGCAGATGGGCCAAAATGTTGAGAGCAGCTTCGTGGGGCCCCAAAGGGTATACAGGACGCAAGCCAACCAAAGCGGACCTGGATGCAGTCAACGATCCGACCAACCTAGCAAGAGATGGAGAGATCATTGAACGCGAGATCACCTGTGTCGTCTCTCCTGGCGCAGCTCCATCCGAAGTCGTGGAAAGAATCGATCAAAGCGACACTTGGGATAAGTTCATGAAGAATCCGGCGGTCAATCAGGCACAGCTGTTGTTTGCAGGCGACGATCATGATGACGGGTCCTCGAAAAGCTCATACGTCCCCGTCATGCGCATCGACCCACCATTCTCATATGAAAGCCAAAAAACATCCTGTACCCACGGCGCGTTTGACGGTCCTACTCCGCGTACTGTCACGTTCACCGTCGTCGCGAAACTTTCCCTGGAGGGTGATCCCCATCTCGCTCGGGAGGCAAAGAACTACCAAGAATTTCCGGAACGCTTCTTCCAGCACTACAATGGATATACCATTGTCCCCCAGTTGAAAACGATCGTACCCGTCCACGCCATCGTGCCGCAGTTTTACGGATACTATACCCTGCAGAAGAATAAAGGGAGAAGTGAGAAATCTGGTGAACCACCCTACCTCAGCCCCATCCTCCTCCTCGAACACTGTGGCGAACCCATCGAGCCTGAAAAGCTCTCGGAAGAAGACCAGCAGGAGTGCGTGAGCATGTTGCTGCGCTTCCAACGCGCCGGGTGGCTCCACGAGTCTGTCGCACCGCGCAACTTCCTCGTCCAACGGGGGAAACCTACCGAGTTCCCACTCTCGAGGCAAGTCAATCCCGAGCTGAGTTTCCGGTTGATCGATTTCGGGCGGTCGAGAAAGTATACCACCGCGCAGGAGAAGCGATCCGAGGAGACGGAAGCGTTGATGATGTTCTCGGATCTGCATGGAAAGATGGCTGTCACTCTCTCGTTGTGAGATGAGACTGCATCTGAGACAGGGTAAACGAACGAGTTGTCTTGTACGCTAGCGTGAAGATCATGATGTTGTATGTACGATGACGCCGCCTGAATGCGAGTAGTTTCTTGTCCAGCGTTGTACAAGTGTATACATGTGTATTCTTTGATCACCGTACAGGATTGTAGCCTGTAACTATTTCCACGGCACCCCGGGCATCCCTGGACCCGTAAGCTGTTGGGGATCTGCTAGCCCTTCGTGTAGATAGCATTAGCTTTTAGTCGCCACTTTCCCTACATTTCCTTTTACGGTACCGCGCTGCCCACGCGCCTCACTGGCACTCCGCTCGTTACTCTCCTTTGCCTCCAGTCTCGTACTCACTACGACTGGAGGCAAGCTATCATATCCTCTATTCACTCCTTTGCCCATGTAGGTACCCTTAGTTGGTCGCCTTCCGGTCGCTCCAACACAAGGATCATGATCCTCAGTCGAGAAATAGGAAGTTACTAGGAACCACCTCTAGCTTTCACCCGAGCTCCTTTCACGCATTTTTGAGCTTGCACACGTACACGACCCTCTCCGATGGTTCCAAGAGTTCCAGTTCCTTGTCTTGTATGTCTGCCGCCGCTGGCGCAACGTTGCAATTTCAACCCCATTCCCTCTGGACCGAGATCACAGTGATTGATTGGTATCCGCGTTTTCCATACCGTCACGTATGGACATCTATCGAGCCAAAGAGATTGTATATCTTGTAGGTGTATTGTGGCATACTAGTTCTGCATACTGAGTGGCCTTGTTAACCTGCTCCTTTGGTTTGCATCACGAGGAATAGCCCTCCAAGAGCCCAAAATATGGCACTCACGCAATCCGAAAATGTCCGCTCCATCAACAAGAGCTTCTCCTTTGTCTCCTCAGGCTGCCATCATACATTTTCAACCAGCTTAGTCCCGAAGTGCGGCGATACCGAGGACAACGGGACATGTCAGGTACGACTACTTACCAGGGATATTATTACGTCCGCTCCAGCTTCGGAGAATCGAACTGAGATGTCGATGATGACAATTATTAAAGGAGATAGCAAGGCAGACCAAAGAACTTCGTATGGTGATGGTTCAATTCCGTTACTACCGGATATCCCGATTTGTCTGGCGCAGCGTCACGCTCTCGACATTGGAATCAAACTGACGTTACCCACTCGAGGACTATAGACATCCGGCCTGGCCCGTAGATCATAAAAACAGGAATCAATATAGTTGAAGCGCAATGAGCACTGGCATTTCCCCGTATACGGTTACTAATAATTATAGATGTGTATGACATTTCTGTAATCGTGATGGATACAACCATTATAGCCAAGAAACCTCCAATGGCGACTATTTTCTAGAATCCCACCCTTCACACTGGCGGCCGCATAATATTGCACTCAGGCCGGTCACGGAACTACTACCATATGCAGCCATCGCTCAGCACGATCGCTTGTCTTTCCGGTTCTGTTGCTTCTCAACGCTAGACGCTCACGTTGTGAGCATCAGGATGCAGCCTCGGCAGACGTATTCAGCTTTAGACATGTAAGATCATTTCACCCTTTTCGGCGGTCCATCCCCTTTGCTTACGATTTTTGGGTTTGGGAATGGAGAACGTAGAAATCAGGATGTCCCACGCAGAGTGAACATTGACTACGACCACTGGAGAAGCCCAGACGATCCACAGTGACAGTCCACTAGTTGCTCAAACGAAATGGTCTTTGCTCGGCGAATGCAAAGGGCGAGCAGCTAACGCCCCCAAGGTCTCTCATCTCAAGTCCGATAAGAAGTCCTCACATCGATTCGAACGATCGTCTCGGCTTAACTTGAAGTTCAAGTCCTCAACTATACCTCTCAATCGGTCGATCGCTTTTCCCGTCTCTCCTGGTCGAAGCCGTGATAATGGTCAACGCGAGGGGTCGCAGACGAGTGGGTTCCTTACAAATTGAAACGTAGAGGGCATAAATATAAGGGACTGGTCCATCGTGCGTACGTGGAGACGCTTCATCAAGAGAACTGGACAAATACATCATGGTTCATGACGTGGCTCTGACGAGGTCGATCGACTGCCTGTATTGTAAGGATTCGTTCGCTGCTGGCGTCGCAGGAACGAGTGAAGGCGACGTGGCGAGTTCTAAGAGATAGCGACTAGTCTGGGTAAGAGAAAGAAGGGAGCAATTGATTACCTACTCTGCTCTGAGTTGAGTGACTCTTATAGTAACCTGAGTACGGGACGAAGCAAGTCAAGTGGCACAAGGCCAGGATAACGATGACGTCTGTGCCGCATAGGCGATACACGTTACAGTTCCTTACAGGGTCTAGGTTGGGCGCGGACCTTGCCTTGTTGTGGCCTTCTCGGCGATGCATGTAGAACGCCTGTAAGATTGCAGACGAAGATCATCACTGTTAGGCACGGCACCGAGATTAATATTATAGTTGGAGTGGTGTCTGGGGTCTTCCAGGCACGGCTGCAATCGCAACGTGATCCAGACTCAAAGCGCAAACATTCACACCAGCCTTGTTGATTCGACCGACACACTGCGCCAGCGACCTCGAGGCCTATTGCTGCTTTTCCTTCCTTTTGCTTTCTTTTCTTGTCACCAGTAGCTACCATTTACCGTGTATTACCCCCTTTCTTTCCTCCTACATAGCATCCGGTAAGCGCCGAGGGCCGAGGCTACCCACCACATGTCTGCGACCTTGCAGTCCCCATCTCCTGTACATCACTCGGACTTCTTCGACGTCAATACTCATGCATCGGCCACGCATCATCATCATCAAGACCCGGGTCATCCTCATTCGCCGCCCTTGACGCGTACTGTTGCCATCATCAAGACACGTGCGCTGGAACAACGGCTCGAGATTGAGCCACGTATTCTCGAGGCCAACTTTGAAGTAGGTGTTCCTATTTTCAGCGTCACTCAGGGGAGAATTGGAAGGTCAATGCGCTTCTATAACGTATTCTCCGGGGACGGAGTGGCGGATCCCAGGTGCTGACGTCTATTGGCAGATAGTCAAGGAACGGCAGATGGAATTCGACACCGAGACGGAGCCGGAGACCTTCTACGAGCTATTCGGAGACGATGCTCGATTCCTCGGCGAGTGAGTTCCCGCCGTCGGTCTCCCGATTTCCGCTTCCCGCGTTACTCACGATCATTACTTGATCGTTCTTATCAGCGGTCCCGTCTGGGTATATGTCCTTGAACGCCGCCGTGCAGTCCCCGTGCTCTTGTCCCTCCTCCCATCACTCAACGGTGCCGTCATTGGAGCGAAAAGCGAGGCACAAGCCGAAATGCTTATATCTGCCCTCTTCGTGTCCAGTCCCCCATTCCCCGCTTGCGACATCCTTTCCCTCGCAGGCGACGGCGAATTTGACACTGTCTCTATCCGCTCTGTCAACTCTGCTGTCATCGAGGCACTCCAGCTCGGCCTCCAGGCGCCCCATACTCCCACCCATTCCCTCCCTCCCTCGCCGGGTTCCTCGGTTGCCCGTGGACCTGGGTTTTCGAATACACCACGCAGCCTCACCGAGTCTACTTCATCGTCTGGAAAGGGCCTGTTTCGTGCACGTGCACTCCCTAAGACACACGCCGCCCCCGATATCGCACCGCGCCTCACGAAAGCAGCGCTGCTCCGACAGGGCCTCACTACTGAGGGCTCGCCCCGACCTGAACCGAAAACGCGCATGTCCTTGTCAAGCACCGGGCGCATTCCTTTGCCACGAAAGGACAAGGAAAACGAGGTGGCGGAGAAAGAGAGGGAGAAGGAGCGTGCCAGGAAAACGTTTGCCGGCGTTCCCGGACATAAGCGTACGGAGACGATCACCGTGGCGTCGACAGCACCGCCAGCGATTGCACCGCGGTTGACCAAGGCTGCTGCGTTGCGATTGGGACTGGAGCAGCCTGCAACGCCTCCAGGGAAGAAGCGCATGTCCATATCTGGACCTCTGTCCAAGAGCATTGGACCGGGAGCTACCGTGAACGGTAGTCCCAAGCTCAGTGGTCTGTCTACGCCTACAAAAGGCTCGGACACGAGCGCCAACGAAGCCGATGGGGAAGAGACGGAGACGGAGGAGAAGGGGAAGAAGAATACTTTTGAAGGCGTGCCTGGACATAAACGCCGTGAAAGCTTTTCGGTCGCAAGCACGCAGGCACCGACTATCGCCCCTCGGCTCAACAGAAGTGCGGTCCTGAGGAAAGAGGGTGCTCCTCCACCGAGCAGTTTCATGTGTAAGCGACCTTTAAAGCGGCCTTGCTCAGGTTACTGAGATGTTTGGCAGTCCGGCTGCCTACGGAGCCAAAGCTCCCTGGTTCGGGCACGCACTCTCGTAGTTCCTCCGTCATGAGCGCATATCGTGACAGCGGCGATTCGTCTTGGGGACGTCCCAGATCGGCGATACCGCCTCGCGCGGCCTCTCGTACTAGCTCTAACGTGCCAACTCCTGCACGTTCAAGGTCTCCCAGCTTCTCATCTCATACTTCGAGCAGCGGTACAGGCACTGGCCCGCGCAGCACGTCAAGTGTAACATCCAATGATAGCGACGAGCCCTCAAACGGCGTCGCGTCCCCAACGAGGAAAGTGCGCCGTCCTAGCAGTTTGCAAGCTCCCACGATCGTACCTCGGGCGAACAAGAGCGCGCTTCTGCGCGTGCAGAAGAAAATGGAAGACGCTGCAAAGGCCAAGAGTCCCTGGGCGAATGCGGCGAAGCGTTGACGACCAATTGCTAGCGACACAAACGAGAGCATGCTTTCTTCCTTGTTGCTTTATATGTATGCCATTTACCTAGCGACAGATCAACTGTCGGACTCCTTGAAAACGCGATTCCGATCTTTGAAACAGTTATATCTTCTGCGATTTCTGGGTGGCGGAGAACATACGTCTCTTTTTTTTCATGTGGTTATATCCATGCTGCTGCTCTATTTTTTGTGGTATATCCTGTTTCTTTGCTTCTCTTACCATCTACTTCCGTCCCGCGGATTTATACCGCGGAGGAAGTGCAGGATCCTCGCTGGACATGGATCTCTGGAGTACGTAGTCTTAAAAAGTGTAACCTTGCTAAGGACCAGGTAGAGTGAACAAACGAACATGCTCACTGGCAAGTGTGCATGTGACTTGTGGCATTAGTGTGACATATATGTGTGAAAATCCGCCGCTTTTTGCCGCCACTGTGTAATCCTGTGTAAGCCCGCCAGTGACAATTACTGTCACGGTGCCAGTGAGCGAGTGCCAATCTTTCATTCTGCACAGTGCTTCATGTAACTCAGACAACGCCTGATCGCGGCCTTTTCGAGACCGCAATGATTGGTTCATTCAACAGAGACCGTAGTACGAACCCTTCAAATCTCAGCGGCCCACGGTTCTGGAAGCCCGCCCGACCCGCACCTTTTTATCAGATCATCAAAAATGTTACTCACCCAGCTCAAGAGTGAAACAATACCTGAACCTGCTTATTGCACCGAAGGTGAGCTTGTCACTGGGGCCCTCTCGATGGCGTATGTTTGGTATTTTTCACTGGGCATTCTTTGCTCGCCCTGTACGTTGGTTGGACGAGGCAACGTTGCTGATGTGCTGGCAGAAGATGTGGCGAGCATACCATCCGAGTCATGTTTCTGGCGCTTCTCGCCACACAGAAGTGTCTACCGCTGGCATGACAGAAAGGCGCACGCTTTTAGGATCCACCGTACCATTTAGATGGCCTCGCGCGTCACTCGCGCGTCACGCCCTCAACCATGCCATCATTGCCGCGTCACACTCGGGCAGGAAGTTGAACGGGATCTGCGGGGATCTGCGGGACTTCCAGGAGTTCGTGGAATGAAGCATTTTGTGGGTTCTCCAAACAGCCCAAAATCTCGAGGGTAGGAGCACCACGTAGGGTGGATGCAAATTGAGCCCAATACGGCCGGACACTGTCTGCAGGGGAGTTAAGGTGAGGTTCTTCAAGATGGGACGCTGAGGTGATCCGTGGCTTGTTCATATTTCAAACAATGGGATCTCGGTACCTAAGAACGATTCACTTGACTCGAGACAGAGGTCTCGCAAGGGAGCTATCCGCAACGGATCTTGTACACCTGTGTACATTAATATTATGGGAATCAACGATCCATACGTCCTTTTCTCCGAACATCCAAGTAAACTAGAGAAATGTCTTCATTCGACCCCAAACCAAGCTACTCAATCAAGACCATCTCCACGTTCTTCTTCAACCATTCAACATCGCGCTTATCGACAGACGCCGAAGGCTCCAACACCAAAATCAAACATCCAAGAGGTGCGCCCAACGCCTTTCTCGCCTTAACTAGCGCTCGTGCAGCAGTTCCGAGTTCGGACACCGCTACGACACGCAGCGTCTGAAGTCGAGGTAGCCAGATGCCCCTTCGTCCGGCCAATGTGGATGGCATACAGAGAACACGGAAGAACTTTTTTGGAACGGACGCCATCGGGAGATCCAGGAAAGTAACGCTCTGGAGTTCGCTATAGAGGATTTCGACACATTCATCACGGCACCGAAGTCCCTTTATCTCAAGGCGGCCCAACTGACTGAGTAAGCTAGGCGGCCCGTCTTTTGCTGGTCGCGAAGATGGAGAGGTAGCTGGCCCGGCAAGCTCATGGACGAGATCGGTGTAATCGTCATCGGGCACGTCCAGAGTGAGATAGTCAAGTGCAGGGAGGCACAGCTTGCGGAACAGTCCGATAGCATGCGCTTGCGAACAGTGCAAGAGCTGGAAATGGGTTAAGTGGGGAAGCTGGATGGGATCATTGAGATCTGGGGGACTTCCTGGTGTTGGCATGATGAACCACTGCGTGGGGTCTCCAGAGGGTCCCGATCCTAATATCGACAGTGATTTGAGGGCTGAAGCACTACGCAAGATCGCAGAAAAATGAGCCCAAGATGGACGCTCGTATTCTGCAAAGAAAGAGAGGGATAGCTCTGTGAGGTTGGATACAGAGGTGACCCATGGGTGAGCCCAATCCACAGACACCCCCATAAGCGTCAGGGAGGAAAGTAGAGGGGCTGAACTAACGAAATGGGCTAGGTGTTGAGACGTGTTTGGATAGCTCGAGCTGTTGTCATCTGGCACGCGATTGTAGTAGGAAATGTGGAACATCGAAAGAGTGGCAGGCGTGGAGATGGAATCATCGGCGATCCCATTGAGAAATGCAAACATGCTGTCGAATCTGCGGGACCACATGTGTACTGTACCCCAGCGATGGACATAGGAGAGGAGGATCGAGAAAAGGATTGTGAAGTCGGCCTGGAGATCGTTTTCGGCATACTTGTTTGAACCGTCCATGCACCAATCCGCAACATAAATATCTATGGGGAGGCTTTTGCTCCGTTCCAACTGAGCCGCCACATGACTATATGGGGGACGCGAGCACCGGTCGATCATGATCTCGTCCCAGAAGGATGGAGTCGAAATGGCGACGTTGCGCCAGTGGCGGCAGACATGGGAGGCATTGAGCTGATACTCTGGGAACCATCGGATAGGGTCGTGTACAGGTGCGAGCTCGAAGATGCGTGAAAGGAGCTCTGGTGGGAGCTGGTTGACGACACAGACGTCGCCTTTCGGAGGGATGAAGGGGTCGCGTTTTCGAGCAATGACAGTTTTGAACCGGACTGCCTGTGATGTAAGCAAGGACGAATGAATGGAATGGACTATA
>JBBPOC010001039.1:0-11929 GCA_038091235.1 Tylopilus rubrobrunneus | reverse complement strand
CGGATTACTAACGGAGTTCATCGCATTAGTAACTGATTAGTAAACGCGGAACGGAGATGAGTAAGACGGATACGGAGGGAAACATAGCCGGAGCTGTGCTACACAGGTTCGGAGATAATTAGAAAGCGGATCTAGTACAAAAGGGGAACGGAGAAAACGTAAGTGAGTCAGAAGGTTACGAGAGTGTAATGTAGCGGAAGTCCGGAGGTCGGAGGTGAACTCCCGAGGGAGAATGCATCGGAGTTCGAGGTGAGGGAACCGGAGATGGTTCCGGAGGGTCGGAGTTAGGACGGTATATGACAGAAGCCCTCCACCCTCTCCGAACTCCATTCCCTCGCCCAAGCCATCGATGTGCGCTATTGGGAGCGTAAATCCGAACTCCTTCGCTCCTCCCTTCGTTACTCCGAGCGCACCCCATCCACCCCTGTGATCTCCGACACCCTCTCCTCCGAATCCGCACCCTCACCAGTCCCCGAACCTAACTCCGATCCAGAAGACTCCTTGGAGTCAACTCCTGTCCCCTCCATCTCGGAAACTCTGGTTGGCGAAGATGGCAAACTCACCGCTGTTGAGCGTCAGAGATGATTTGACCTCGACCTCTGCCTATTTTGTGGTCTCTCTGGACATAAGGCTCGAGACTGTCCTAAACTCTCCGCCCGCGCTGCGTTGTTCGATACTGCGCATGCAACTCCGACGTCTGGTCCGGAGTCCTCCGATGAGGACACCGACTAGATACCCTCCGTCCACATTCACAGTATGAAGTCGTGTTGGCTTCCTGCTGTGTACTTGGAGGTTTACAACCCAACGCGTCCACTCCCTTTTTATGATCTGGTCCCAACTCCGCCAACTCCGGACTTCATAAACCTAGTCTTTGTAGTCATCCGTCAAGGAATTCGAAGAGATGATCCTCAGCGACATCCTCGTCCTCCTACCTCCTCATCCTCGCCCTCCTACCTTTGTACCTCCGTCCTCCCAACTCCGCTTCTTGATGAAGCATCTCCGCTCCTCCGCTTTACTAGGTGATCACTCCGTCCGCGCTTCCGCGCAACTCCGTTGGATCCCTCTGTCCCCTGAATATCTGGAACTCACTGTCTCACTCGCGAACGCTCCGTTGAGTGTTGAGTCAGATTCACCTGGACATGGATGCTGACACTTTTGAGCTCGACTCCGGCCTGTAGGCTTGTCCTCCGGCAACTCCGTCTCACTCGATCTACCTCAGTACCCCTCCATCCTAGCTCCGTCACCACCTCCGCCCATCTCCGCCTTCCCTAGTTACTCCTTTGCTAGACGCTGGGACGTCTAGCTTAAGAGGGGGATAAGGCTCTCCGCCTGACACAACTCCGATGTAGAACCCTTCTCCGATGTCCTGACTCACTCCGGATTTCACTCCGCGTTGCTGATACAATCCTTGACATTACGAAAGTTTTACAAATTCTACCTACTCTGTGTCCATTTCCGCTGCCTTACCCGCACGCATCTCCTCCTCCGACTCCTGCACCAACTCCGTTAGTTCCGCCTCCTCCTCCTCATCCAACTCCGCGTCGCCCTCCTCATCCGTCTCCTCCTCCTCGTCCACTCCGTAAACCTCCTCCGCCTTGAGGTCAACCATCTCCCCCATGATCTCATTCAGGAGGTCCAACCTCCGGAACAGCCCCTTCATGAAATACCGGAAGTCCGCAGAGGACACTGGCTTGTCCTCCTGCTCCTCCGACCTCTTCGCCCTACTCGGACCCACCTCCACCTCCGACTCCGACTCTGTCCTCGCCTTCTTCTTCTGCTTCCCCTTCGGCGACTCCTGCTCCTCCCTTTTCCTCCGGCGCGTTTTCTTCTCCTTCTCCTCCGCCCCCGGTCGCTCGCACTTCGCCTTCGCCGTGATGCAGTTCGTGCACGAGGAAGACTTCCCCGGCCCGAGCTCGCAGTCCAGCCCTCGGTCTGTGCACCGGAGGCACTCCTCCAACTCCCTCCGCTTTCCCTTCGCCTTGTCCTGCTGCGCCTGGACCTGCTGCGCCTGGAAAGATCAGTCCGCGCCAATTCCGAAGCAAATCCGTACTCACTCGTTTTTTGGCCGCCTCCTCGGCCTCTCTCTGCTTCGCCGCCTCTGCCCTTCTCGCCTCCTCGACAGCCTTGCGCGTTTCCTCCAACGCCTTGCGCTTTCGCGCCTCCTCCGCTGCTTTCCGCGCCTCCTCCGCCCTCCTGGCCTCCTCCGCCGCCCTCCGCTCCTCCTCCGCCCGTCGCTCCTTGACGCGTCGCCGCCGCTCGGCGAACTTCGCGGCGCAAAGGTCGTCGTCGTCGTCCGCGTGCTCCGCAAGGCGTTCGTCGGACCAATTCTTGATGTCTTCGAATTCGGACATGGTGGTTCAGGATGAAGGAGCACGGACTCAGCACCAATGGACTTTATACCCACAAGTCCACCCTAACTCCGATTTTCCACTCCGCATTGTCCACCTCGCTAACGGCCTTCAGGGGTTCAGGCCTAAGAGGGGGATACTGTCACATACCGTCTTCACTCCGACCCTCCGGAACCATCTCCGGTTCCCTCACCTCGAACTCCGATGCATTCTCGCTCGGGAGTTCACCTCCGACCTCCAGACTTCCGCTACATTACACTCTTGTAACTTTCTGATTCACTTACGTTTACTCCATTCCCCTTTTGTATTAGATCCGCTTTCTAATTATCTCTGAACCTGTGTAGCACAGCTCTGGCTATGTTTCCCTCTGTATCCGTCTTACTCATCTCCATTCCGTGTTTACTAATCAGTTACTAATGCGATGAACTCCGTTAGCAATCCGATGCAACTCTGTAGTATATATAGTGTAGTTTTCATGTATCTAGCTTTAGCTTCGTTATCGACTTGATGAATCCTCTTGACCTCCGAATGTCTCCAACCCTCCTGTCTCCGACCTTTTCCTAAATCCGGGACATGCAACCTAGCAAGGGAGCAGCACATAAGCTGAACCCAAAGTCCCATTATGTCCGCAACTCCAGAGTTCCGGAGTTCGACCCGGAGGATTGTATGGTCCTAACATTGACCACACTTTTTCCACACTTGTTTACAACACTTTGACCACACTTTTGCTCCGCTTTTTCAAGCACTTGTTTACAACACTTTGCCTAGACTTTGACCATACTTTTTCCACACTTGTTTACAACACTTTTGCTCCGCTTTTTCAAGCACTTGTTCACAACACTTTGGCTAGACTTTGACCACACTTTTCAACACTTGTTTACAACACTTTAACCACACTTTTGGTTCGCTTTTTCAACACTTATTTACTACACTTCGGCAACACTTTGACCACACTTTTGGTCTGCTTGTTCAACATTTGTTTACTGCACTTTGGCAATACTTTGACCATCCTTTGGTACACTTTTGGTAAGGATTAGAATGAGAGTGAGGGTGAGGATAGGGATGGGGATAAGGGTGAGGGTAAGGATAAGGATAAGGGTGAGGGTGAGGATGAGGATGAGGGTAAGGGTAAGGATGAGAGTGAGGGTGAGGATAAGGGTGAGGGTGAGAATGAGGGTGAGGGTAAGAATGAGGGTAAGAATGAGGATGGGAATGAGGGTGAGGATGAGGATGAGGATGAGGATGAGGATGAGGATGAGGATGAGGATGAGGATGAGGATGAGGATGATGGTAAGGGGTAAGAATAAAAGTAAGAATGAGAGGGTCAGGGTCAGGGTGAGGATGAGGGTAAGGATAAAAGTGAGAATAAGAGTGAGAGTAAGGATGAGGAATTAGGATTAGGATGAGGATGAGGATGAAGGTAAGGATAAGAGGATGAGCCTGAGGGTGAGGATAAGAGTGAGGGTAAGGGTAAGGGTGAGGATAAGGATAAGGATTAGAATTATATGTATAATTACTAGCATGAATATAATATTATTTTTTCTAACATTATTGTGTGAATATAAGTATTAGAGTGAATATTATAATAGTACTAGGAATGTAGAATAGGATCAGTATTAGTAGGATGCAATTCAATATCTTTTTCATCACTCATGCTATACTTTCATAGTAGTTCATAGTCTTTCATAGTGCTGTCATAGTGTGTTCATAGTATGTTCATAGTGTGTCATAGTATGTCATAGTATGTCACAGTGTTTCGTGTTCTCATAGTCTGTCATAGTACTGTCATAATGCTGTCCACTTGGACCCTTACTATGAGTACTATGGTACTGTCCAGTACTGTCCAGTACTGTCTAGCATCCCCTTGATTTGCTGATTTGAACCAAGTGTGCTATTACTTCAGATCTCTGCTAAATGCAGAAATCACATAATCACTGCCATTGTGGATAGTGGTAGTGAAGTGAATCTGATTCGCAAAGATGTATGGCAGTGGCTTCACGAAATCCCAGCTGACATGAGCCAGTCCATAGTACTTACTGACGCGAGTGGGAGGAAATCCAAGCTGACCGGGTATATAAGGAACTTAGAACTGATTATTGGGGGTGTAATCACACACGCTGACTTTTGGTTAAGTGACATTTGCCCGCCAGAATTATTACTTGGGTGAGGCTGGCAGCGCCAAAACCTTGCATCCATCAAGGAATGCCTCGAGGGAGCCTACCTAAAATACTCACACGTTGACGGGCAGCAGCACACACTTGAAACATTACTTTTGCTTAATTTGGTAAGTGTCAAACCTAATCAATCCCTAAATTGTTTGACAGCTTCTGTGACAGCTGTCACCATTAACAAAGCTGTCAAATATTACTGCCATGGACCTGACATGCCAGCCATGCCACACAAACAGCAAAATACTGCCACTCCATACTTTCCCCTGAGATGGATGTATGACCCAACAGAGCTAATCACTAAGCAGGACATGGATGAGAACTTATTTAAAGGGCCAATAATCGACTTTAATAAGTGGATTACCCTGCCTGACATGAGTCACAGAACAACACTGAGGGAGGTCTACAAGACCACATTTCAACCTGACCCCAATGTACGCATTCCTAACTCCCTCCCTGTGGCATGCCACCTGTTGGACAATGCCCAAATCACTAGTATCCCCACCCTCATCAACACCCCATTTGGCAACTGCAGTGCCAATTACCTTGTTTTGAACCCTGCAGATCTAATACAAATGGAGAACAGGGAAAATGTAAGAGAGTCAGAAAGATACAAAATGTAATGTAACATTGAAGGTCTGGAGGTTGGAGGTGAACTCCTGGGGAAAATTACATCAGAGTTTGAGGTGAGAAAACTGGAGATGGTACTGAAGGGTCAGAGTTAGAACAGTATATGACACAAATATAAAGAGTATCAAACTCCTACAATGGGGGATATATGAGCTCAGGCCATGACCTGGAAGTAATTTCCAGTTATAATATGTTAAAGGATTGGGGCAGAATGCATCCTGAAGTTGTATAGATCCAATGTCTGGTCCTATGGTTTGAGAAGCCTGAGGGTACAATATTACAACTTCTGGTGTCATGGTGGTGATGAGGTGGCAGAGGGAATTGCAGAGTTTCAACAGTCATGTGTGAGGGAACATTGTGGAAAACCCACCAAAAAGACCAAGATTGGTTCTACTTGGCTTGGTCTTGAAGTCACTAGTGATACCATTGCAACACAACAAACTTGAACCTCACTGGCACCTACCTCATGATGTAGCAATAAGAACACCTCTTTTGCCCTTTTTTGCAATGATGATGTGCTATTGCCCTTACCTCTTCCTTATCCCATGCCAATACAATAATAATAATGCACTCATCATTTATCAGAACATTCAAGGTACCTGGCCTATCTTTTCACCCAGCTCTGGATTGGAATGTGAGGACCTTGGCTCATTGGACATCACAATCAGCATTAGTAATTGTGTCTTTAACAGGCAGACAGTTTTGCTTGGCACCACTGAACACATCTCTGTCAATATCCAATCTCTGACAGCACATAACAAAAGGCCAGATATAATATCACCTGCTGGGCCTGCAGTGCAATGTATCCAGCTGAGGCATTATTCACTATGCAGGTTCAACTGTGCACTGACTGGTTCGCACAAAACACTATTCCTTTTTTGTGTTGATGAAAGAAGTGTCCTTTAAGCTTAAATTGGGCTCTGCTAATCCAATTTGAATCTGGGCCTGCTTATGTGAAGAATGGAGAGGCTGGTGTTGCACAAGAACCAATCAGGTATGAGAGCCAATGAAAGTATTAACCTGGTCATAAGGAAGTGATATGCAAGGAAGTGGTGCCATGTCAGTGACTCAGATGTCACCTTTAGGCTCGTGCAGGATTTGCCACTGGCAACACATGTTATAGTGTGGTCCAAGTACAATACATTGTAGACTTGCTTGAGTTCCATAATAGAATTCTTGTACAGACTTTACTAGTAGATGCTACTGAAAGTGACTGTGAACTGCCATACATTGGATAGTTTAAGTAGCCAATGATGAGTCAACTGGAAGTTACAGATACTTATTAAGTGAAGAATGGCATCATTAGGGGTATATGAGAGCTGCTTGAGTTCAATAAAGAGATAGTGGTGGGTCAAATAAACATGGAAAAAAAATAATAATGTCCTTTGAGGGATGGACTCTCTTGCCAGTATTAGTAAATAAATTACATGAATAATTATGTGATGAATTGTATGATATCATGATGTCCATCACTTAGCTATCTTTGCACAAGCATTACTAAATTAATTGAGCCTGGTAACTCATTATAGGTAGCACATAATAATGAATAGCATCAATGATCAGCAAGGTCACTCATGCACAAGATGCTGTGAGGGATGCTATTGTCCTATGATGGCAATAGGCTTGCAGCTGAACACTGGAGGGTCAGTAATAGGTGGTAATGTTAACTTCTTTATTAACAGTAGAATGTAGTAGGGTGGGATAGGAACCCAGGTCTATGAAGTTCTTCCAGGTTATCTATTTGAACTTCTTGAGAGTAACTGGATTTACATTGAGCTTCCACTCCTAGAAGGAGTCATATATGATACAGAAAGAATTAGGGCAGGAAAGACAGAGATGAATTATAGCAATAAGCTTGTAGTCAAGGGACCTTGCCATGAATGGATTGGCAGTGAGGCTGTTGGTATTACCAAAATCATGGGGAACTAACTTGCTGAATTTTGCTAGGTATGATTGTAATAGCCTCTCCTGGCCAAGTTGGTCATGCATAGGTGGAAGCCAAGAGATAGTCTTCATAAGCCTTCTCCCACTTCCATTGTAATAATGACAACATGCCATAACCCTCTACCTCCACCTTGTCATGACAATGACATGACTATACTGTCTTTGTGTCCATTCATTCTCCCCCTCACCTATCTGATTACAATGACAATACAATGATATGATCTCCATGCCCTTACCTTACCCACATCTTCCATTTCATCCATTCTGAGGCATCAATCTTGTTTGGAAAAATAGCTTCAGCCACCAGTTACCAGCCAACTCATTCAAAATATGGATGGCATGTGCATTAGTTTGACCTTTATAGTTTTCTTCCTTGCTTATGGAATACCAAGCTGTCTACATTCCTGTGCATGACTTGACCAATCTGGCCCCAGAAACTACTTTTGCTCACTAGATGTGATTCATTCACTACAGCTTATATGCTAGTGGTTAGCTTTTCAATTGTCTTGTTTGTCCCTTCCTGGGCCATCATATGGACCATTTTCAAAGTGCCAGCCTGAGTAGATATTAACCATCATTGTTTGCATCCTATTAGTTACACTGCCTTCTGAACCTTGCTTTCTCTTTAGCACAATTCCTCACATTTGTTCAATTTGAGCTATCTTCTCTCTTTCTGTTTCTTTGATCTGCAACTTGATGGCAGCCTGAAGAGAAGAATATGGACTTGAACTAGCAATAAACTTGAAGATCTGCTCCAGTTCCTTTAGCACATAGCTGTATTTTGGCCACTTGAGCCATTCTGATTAGTAGGCAGGCCTAAGGAATAGCTATTTTACTGTTAATAATCCTTTGCCATAAGATTTACCATAACTTAAGTCAGTCATGGGCCATGGCCAAACACCTGCACTGACAGCCTGAACAGTTTGAGGTGCACAAGATCCTTCCACTGGCAAGTGACATTATTGTCTCCTTCAGACTTCATTTCTTAACCTGTGATAGGTTCCAAGTCATACATTATTCTTTGCCAACTCTCATTGGCCCTTCAGATTGTACAACACTTATCTCTGACATCATTGGACTAGACTGTGACATCACTGTTTACTTGACCAGCCCTTATGCTTATTGCTTATGTGTTGATGATGCCATTATTCCACCATGTTTTTCCTTCTTCTATGCTTATGCATTGTTGTCGTTATCACTTCCTTTCTTGAGTCGTTTCCTTGTATTAGTGTTTCTTATTCTAGATCTACACAATTCACTGTTGCTTAGGCTTAGTCTCATCCAAGGCTTGACCTTCAAGTCCTTGAGTAGTTGTTCATGCCTACTATTGAGTGGTATTCTCTTTGTCCACTAAGTCTAGTCAATGTAGCATAACAAGCACAAGTAGAAGGATATTCTTATCATGGCAGGCACACTAGTTATGGTGACTTCTTCTACTGTTATTGTGCCACTCTATTACATAGTGAGACATATGTGGAGTATTAGAGTAGTGCCTTTGGCCAAGTGAAGGCAAGTGGCATTACTGCTTTCCTTTTTCTTGTCACTTTGTCTGCTCGTGACCCACATTCCAAGAGCTTGCACTCCTTGTCAATTTCACTTCTGCATGCCCCTCACATAGTCCCACACTCCTTAGTACTCAGCACAAACATGGCTAACCCAAATCTCAAGGAGATTCCCAACTTCCTGGGCCTAGAATTTACTATCATTTGGGAAGATTTCCAACTCAGTCACAATAAGAACAAAGACCAGGCAATGGAGTCCCCCATCATAGCATAGCAAGCAAAGTGAGACAACAGAATCACTGCATGGAATACCCAAAGAGAAGAATGTTGTCTCTTTTGTGAGCAAGACGAGCAGGCAGTAGCCAATGAATCAAAGCAAGCCCACCTTGGGACTGAGAAAAAAGAGCCCTTTGAAGATGAATTCTTTCTGCCAGGTTCAGCTGCTGTTAATACTTCAGAAATAAGTCAATAAATACTACTATACTTATTCCTTTGGATCCAATCTGGCTATGAGCTGATGTTAGGACAACTCTAACTATCAAATCAAACAGTAGATGAGTTATTATTTGTTAGTAAGTGAGTGGAAAACTTAGCCAATTGGTGGTCCAGTTGTTTTTCCTTTACCAAGTCAGACTCTAAGGTAATAGGGTTGGCAATCCTAGTAAAGACTTGTGTCTTGATTATGAAATAGAAAAACAATAACAAACTCTAGCAGAATGCTACTATCAGTGCTAGTAATTAGTTTACAATAAAGCTTGTTTGGTGATTTCTGTTATATCCCATAATTCCGTCAAGTTCAACTCCACTCTTCCAGACTCAACTCCGGACCTCATAACACTAACTTCAGAGCATTCTCACTCAGGACTTTGCTTTAGACCTTAGAACATATTATGTTCCATTCCTTGTTCTCTATTTAGTATAGTGTCGCTGTCATCTGTCTTCGTTTACCTGTGCTTCGCTTAAGAGCACAGCTCTGGTTTATGTATATCTCTAGTTTTGTCTTACTCATCCCTGTTCCTACTTACTCATCTTCCATTTACCAATCACTTTACTCATCCACAATCAGAGGTCAAGAGGATTTATCAAGTCAATAATGAAGCTAAAGCTAGATACATGAATCTACACTTTATATACTACAGAGTTGTATAGGATTACTAATGGAGTTCATCACATTAGTAAGTGATTGGTAAACGTGGAACGGAGATGAGTAAGATGAAAACAGAGGGAAATATAGCCAGAGCTGTGCTACTAAGTGAGACACAGGTTTGGAGATAATTAGAAAGCAAATCTAGTACAAATGGAGAATGAAGAAAATGTAAGAGTGTTAAAGAGATATGAAAATGTAATGTAGTGGAAGTCTGGAGGTTGGAGGTAAACTCCTAAGTGAGAATGCATTGGAGTTCGAGGTGAGCAAACCAAAGATGGTTCCGGAGGGTCAGAATTAGGGCAGTATATGACATGCACTATATACAGTGAAGCCAAGTCCCATATGTTCACAACTCCAGAGTTCTGGAGTTAAGCCTCAGAACTACCTCTGCTCCACATGCTTTTAACAGTATATTCGAACTCCAACTTGTCAAGAGTCTCTATGGCTACTTGTACCACTTGATCCCAAATCCATGCCTTAGGCAACCCTCCCCCATCTCCTAGATACAACCCACTCAATGTTTTCGGAAGTAATCACAGAGGCCCCAATCTTGTTGACCAATTCCATGAATTCTCCACTCATTGTATTCCAGCATCTGTCTCTCAGGTGCACCACTCTCAACACTTCCCTACTCTGGGAGTGCATAGCCCTGAACAGTGATGACAAAAGAAACTCCCAAAGAAGCCATTGTCCTAGCACTTCACCAAACAATAATGACAATCTAGACTTCACGGACTTCCCTGGAGGTGGCCCTCTGGGTGAGAACCCTAACAATGATCTCTTTGCCCCAGATGATGATCTCTTTAACCCCATCAGCAAAGTACCCTTTTTGGCACAGAGGTCATAGGACCTTACAGATCACACAGCTTATACAGATCACAGACTCACAGACTCACAGATCACTTACAGACCATTACAGAGCCACAGATGGCACAGTGCACAATCATATATAGTCAAGTTATAGTTGTTACTAATCCTAATACTAATAATCCTAATCCTAATTCTAATTCTAATTCTAATCACTAATTCTAATTTGAATAAGTATAGAAAAAAAAAGTACCAAAAGTATATCAAAAGTGTATCAAAAGTGTAAGAAAAGTATATACAAAGTGTGATCAAAGTGTGAAAAAAGTGTAGTAAATAAGTGTTGAAAAAGTATACAAAAAGTGTACAAAAAGCAAGCCAAAGTGTAGTAAATAAGTGTTGGAAAAGTGTACAAAAAGTATGGTCAAAGTGTTGTCAAAGTGTAGTAAAAAGCGAACCAAAAGTATGGTCAAAAGTGTTGGAAAAGTGTACCAAAAAAGTATGGTCAAAGTGTTGGAAAAGTGTAGTAAAAAAGTGAACCAAAAGTGTGGTCAAAAGTGTTGCCAAAGTGTAGTAAATAAGTGTTGAAAAAGCGGACCAAAAGTGTGGTCAAAGTGTTGTCAAAGTGTAGTAAATAAGTGTTAAAAAAGCGGACCAAAAGTATGGTCAAAGTGTTGTAAACAAGTGTTAAAAAGTGTGGTCAAAGTTTAGCCAAAGTGTTGTAAACAAGTGCTTGAAAAAGCGGAGCAAAAGTGTGGTCAAAGTGTTGTAAACAAGTGTGGAAAAAGTGTGGTCAAAGTCTAGGCAAAGTGTTGTAAACAAGTGCTTGAAGAAGTGAAGCAAAAGTGTGGAAAAAGTGTGGTTAAAGTCTAGGCAAAGTGTTGTAAACAAGTGCTTGAAAAAGCGGAGCAAAAGTGTGGTCAAAGTGTAGTAAACAAGTGTTGAGAAAAGCGGACTAAAAGTGTGGCAAAAGTGTGGCCAAACACTGATAAACATGTCTTGAAAAAAGCGCACTAAGTGTGGTCAAAGTGTGTCAGAAGTGTGCTAAACAAGTGTTGAAAAAAGCGCACCAAAAGTGTAGCAAAAGTGTTGTTGTATACACTTCCCTATGAATGGTCAAGTCATTTGTTTGGTCCAGTTTGCCCCGGAGCGCACGAGGCGTGAAAAATGGTGTCCACAATATCGCTTTTTTGGCATTTTTGGACTTAGAGGAATTTTCTGAGTCCTAGAAGTCACAACACTTTGTCTCAACTTCTGTCCGCTTTTTTCAACACTTGTTTAGCACACTTCTGACACACTTTGACCACACTTAGTGCGCTTTTTTCAAGACATGTTTATCAGTGTTTGGCCACACTTTTGCCACACTTTTAGTCCGCTTTTCTCAAC
>JBBPOC010001038.1:0-11933 GCA_038091235.1 Tylopilus rubrobrunneus | reverse complement strand
GTGTGTGCTGAGCTGAAATACTCATCCATAGAGCTCCGACAAGTTCCTGGAGATGACGAAACCGTGAACCAACGCATCGCCATTCCTGCCGCGGAAGGGAGTATGGGACCTACGGCCATGCGTCCAAGGAACGGGTTAACGCACAATTTGAATTTTTAAAGGCGGGAATTACAGTCGGCACGAATTTCCTATGCGATAATGTGAGGAGTGGCACATATGAACGGGTGAGGAAGATACCACATGCAATTTGGAGCTGTCGAGTGCCCACAACGGAGCTGTGTTCTTGGTAGGCCATCGTGAGATTGACAGGCATCGCTGATTGGCGTAGATGAATGACATACCTTCGCTGTTCATGTTCCGAGTAATAACGGGGACAATGCCACGAGTCGGACGCACTTCATGTTGTTCAGCTGCGGCTGTGCGAAGGTGAGTATGGCGACTGACCAAGGCCGCACCAAAGTATATCCTGCCCACCGTCTGCGGGCTCGTTGAAAATATCAATGGAATAACCTACCACTCCCTCACAATCTCCTCTTCTGCGGGGACTGGTATTCATGAAACGCAACAGTTGACAAATTGGCACCCACTGAGTGACGTACAAGCACATCTCTGAGAACCACCTGGGCCAGATCTACTCCGACGATATCTCCAGTTTCAGCCACACATCCATCTTGTCCCACACTTCCTCCTGTTCGTTTGTCCATTCCTCTCTTTTTTCTCTGACGCATGCGGCACATAATCCCTCTGCAGCCCAGTCAATTTGTTTTAGTTGCTCGAGGGCCTCCAGAGGTTTGTACACGCTCTCCCCTGCTATGGCAGATTGTATGACCAGAGGAAACCATTTGTCCGCCAGCAGATTGGTACACGCCATGTGCGGAGTCACAGGCTGACAAAATAGAAGCAATTAGTGACTGAACTTGGATTGCGGAGATCGAAGCATGTGGAATTTCAGTTATGAAAATACGCCACCGGCCAAAGAAACCAAGCAGGAGGTAAACATGAACCAATGGAGGAGATTGAAAACGCACCGGTTCGAATAAGACGGGTGTAAAATGTTCCACGATACTATTCAGGAGATCTCGGCATCGTGCAACCTCTGTGGGCGTCAGGGCTATCGTTTTCGATGATTGGGTGTTCTCATCCTGCGTGGCGTCGGAGCTGGGTTCGAACTCGGTCGTCGTCACAAGGCTATAATAAATTCCTTTTTGAATCTGCGCGGTCATCGAGTGAGTGGGACTGCGTCGACGTCAGTTGTCCAAGCAGCCAGCAGGCGGGTGCTATTTGCTTCATAGGGCGCAGAGGTAGAAGACTCACAGATGTGATATTGTATCGCAGCGCGAGGCTCAATGCCTCCTCAAGATGAGTGGGGTGAACAAAGGGGGATGGTCCGCTGGGGAACATGGCCATAAGATAAGATCTCGCCAACTTATGCACAGAGGGGAGGTCCAGCTGTTCCGGAGAAGACACGCGAAGGACGGCAGCAACATGCTGGAATGGTGCTTCTAGCGATAATGGACTATACTGTATGAGTGGGCGTTTCCATGAAGAACGATTGGTTCCCTAGATGCTCACGTATCGTGGTAGAGATGTGCTAACAGTGATGTGAAATCCTGGACCTGCACCCCAAGCGAAAGCGGAATTGTCACGATTGGAAGATCGCATCCGTTCTCCGACCCTCGATCCAGAGGGATCTTGGAATGTCTGTGCAGCAGTGATTCGTGGATCCGGAACAGAACGATGCCATCTTCAAGTTGGACATCGACCTTGTGGTCATTGTAGGTCCTCACGATGACGGAGCCGTCTTCGAACCAATAGATAGGGTGTCGATGACCCTGTAATTCGATTTGGACCTCCATGGTCCGAGGCTTGTCTCCGCGTAATAGCCTCCAACCAATTCCTGCAGTAGCGAGTGAGAGAGGAATGAGTGTGGCAAGCCGATAATGGAGGCTGACAGACCCTGAATATAGTCAGTTGGATTACACATGTCAGCGAGACACAAATCGAATTCCCACTCCCATGTCTGCGCAATAACGGATACAGCCGCGAACAGACATCCAAACGTTCATTATGTATTTTTATGCGAGAAGACGATGGGACGACGTGATCGTTAATACAACACTTTACTCAATCGTTGTATGGAGTTAAGCAAAATGTCGCCCTGCTTCACCACCTTCTCGTATTGAGCACTCTTGAGTGAGGGTCGCGTCGTTTCCACGATCCCGTGCACTTTGTCAATCATGCAATGCAATCGTCCGTTGGCAATAAATCGGGACAGCTCGCTGCGGGCCACGTTTAGTCGCTTGGTCCAACAAAGCAAATTTCAACATACTTGTCAATGAAGTCAACGCTGACTCCAAAAGCGCCACTTAGGCTGTCCAGCGTAACGCTACGGTATGATTCCAGTAGCTGACTGTACGCAAGAATTCGCATCTCTCGGACGTAGTACCGGGTATGCGGGGACAACAATCGCGATGGCAGGAGGTAAGTTTGTTCTAGGGTAGCTGTTGGTGGCCAAGGTATGGGGAACAGCCATTTGGGGGAAGATGAAAAGATATTTCATCAGTTTAATTCCACCAATTGAAGGCGTAAAAATGCGTACCAAGTGCGACGAACAGCTTGGCGTAATGGCAGTCGTACAAGTTATTTACGAGGTCACCGAGGACAGGGAGTTCAGGCAGGACGGCGATAACATCCGGGGCGGTGATGAGCTGGGACAATAATTAGCCCCCCTATGTATTGGGACGCAAGCACGGTAGAAGTTATCAACCTTTTTCTTCAGATCTGGTCTCTTGAGGGTCAGCGTGTTGATTATGATCGTGAGAGCGACAAAGTCGGTATAGGTGATTAATTCTGTAGCCGTGAACGTGGATAGCGCGTCCAACAAGAGCTCGCCACCGGTCTTGAATTGACGAATGGATACTGCGTGCAGTCCACGATAGACTTTGAGGCGATTTCGTCTATCCCAGTCACCGCCCTCTTCGATGAATCTAAGAAAGATCATCACGTTGAACATGAGGAATGTGATATGACTAACTTTTCAGCCCTTTCAAGGTTCTCAGTGATGAGAGCGTTATCCCCGAAAAACAATCCGATTCGGATGAGAGTGAGGGATATATCTATCCTTGAACCCAATCCGGGTGTTTTCTCCAGAGCTAGCTTCTGCGCCGCGACTGCACGCTCCTGTTCGATGGGTCAGCTGGGCTTCGCAGAGTAAGGACGACCACAGGCATACTCTGTCACCTATCCGTGTTAGGTGATTTGCGCGTGCCTTGAGTGCATCCGAAATTTCAGACTCTCCCTCCGTCTTCTCGGCCTCGGCCAACCGTTCGTCCAGCTTTTTGAGCTCTTGTTCGTTGGCTTTCTCCATTTCGTCAAGAAGTGCAGGATCAGAAACAAGAGCACCAGAAGACGTGACCATCTGATAATATGGGGCCATTTCTGATAGCAAGTAGACGTTCTAGCAAGACGTATGTATGCCATGGAAGAATGGGCGTACTGTCCGCTCTGATCCCATCTAGCAACTGAGTTCTGGCATTGTCGTGGAGGTGCTTGAGGGACGGTGAAAGTAACGTGAAGACATGTTGAGGCAGACTTTGATTAGGGATGGGGAGGATTGATTCGTCCGACATGGTGGTGTTTTGGATGTAACCAGCCTGGACGCGTCATAGCTATCTTTCATATTTCCCACGATCATAACCAATGACACATCTTGAAAGCTCGCCAGCAAGTCACGGTATTCACCAAGATTCAAGACCCACGTTAGATTCACCGTTCAGTATTGCCAGCCAAGAGTAACCTAGACGGTGGGACTAAGACATGCGGAAGTACTCATTTTGGTCATTTATATCAGAGGTTGCCTCCTGCAATCGTAGGGAATGCAAATATGCCACTCATCTACCAGGCATGGTGTATGTTCGTTTTTACATGTCAGATCTATATTCTGTTGCCAGGCTTTCTTTTGTTGTCGACCCGTGTGTTTCACCTTCTTCCCGTCCATCTTTCCACTTACACAAGTCCATCATGATGGGGCGATGCTGGCAGGTTCAGACACTTGGTTCTAAGTTATTACTCTGTAAGCCCACTGGTTCACGGTGACCCCAGATATCTCCCACAAGTCAGTAGTAGTACACTAACGCTGTCACGTTCGTGGCGACGTAATGACCAGCTTTTACCCGTGGGTCGTTGTCACCCGATAGAAGTGGTCATCTGGTCCGTGATCAGTGCACTACATGCCAGTGGGGTCAGACTCCCCTGCCACATAAACGTAGAAACAGGGGTCCCAGGTTCTCTCACTTCTCGTTGCGGTAGATCTAGGTGCCGTGGATCGGTGGAGGACAGCTCTGTCACTGTAAGGGTATTGCGACGGCTGTTACGACTGCCAGTGAGTCAAGACAATAGAAGGGAAATAGTGATGATCAGCTCAACAGAGTTGGCAACGCCGTTGTAACCGGCATGGAAAGTACACAGAGGATAGTATCATATCCAGATGAAACATGGGCAGTCAACCCACTCCAACATGCTTCAACTCACCCTTTCAAGTTAAGTACGAGGCAATGCGGGAGTGTTCCCAGATTGTGTTGTGGTTTATGCGTGAGCTTCTGGTCAGAAATATAGCGACCGAGGTTGGTTGACGGGGATATCCATCACGCAGCAGTACGGCGACGAGGAGAAGATGTCAGTGGGTCGGCGCTAGCCTTGTCCTAATTGTCCAATCAAGGCGTCCAGTGAAAGGAGTTGAAAGTAACGCAACGAATGCAGCGCCCGTGCCAGTGTTATTAGGGATAGAACAAGTATAGAAGGCAAAGTGGGCTCACCAATGAGTTGGCGAATCCTTTTCTGCCTTTGCAATTCATACTACAGTATATCAGTGATACCGTCTGAGATGCTCCCTGCCCTTCATCCAGATCTTCATATTACCAGTGTCACGGTACCATAACCGTTCTCCAGGGGATGGCACAAGTGTCCACCCCCTCCGACAAGAATGGCGCAACCACTTCGCTGGCAGCCGAAGTCAAACCGAAACAGGAGGCTCAACTTATATAAGCACTCAGGTTATGACGCCATCAATCACTGGCAGTAAGAACTCATGTTGTCCGGTAGGTTTCGCTCTTTGTTGTACCGTTGTACGTGGTCAACTTTGCATGCCAGTGACGTGGTTCTCATTCAGGTATCATTCGGAGGCCTGCCAGTAGCCTTTCCGACTAGTCACATCTCTGTGTGGAGGCCCAGTGACTGGTCCCTCCGTAGAAGAACTCACCGTTTGAAGGCACGCTTTCCCTGACGTATGTCTTTCCAACTGTCACGATACTTACCGATGGGCCCGGGCCGGGCCGGTGACTGCGGTAAGGAGCATAATCAAGGTACCGCTCTTTGTGACAACTTCGTCCAATTAACAATGCATGCCGACCTGCATGGACTTTGACATATTTCCCATATGAAGATTCTGACGGCGGACGCACGAACCTGAACATGATAGGTGAAGGACTTGAAGTACGGAGGTTATCGGGTTTATTAACTAAGGCTTTGACCGCCCGGGCCGCTTCGCTAAAGATCCTTGATCGTTCTGTTTCCAAACGTCGTCCCCCCTGGAGATCCAAATGGCCATCACCACGTAGATATGGTACACGATACTGTCAAGAGTGTCACTCTCGAGTTGCCTCTCATCTGTGTGATCCGTGACAGTTGCGTCGCGATGCTAGGTGACGAAGTTGGCGGTGCATTCTTGCTACAGGGTGATGGCGTCCAGCGTATAAAATGGGTGGCGTTTGCGAGGACTGTCTCCACAACCCTCTAACTGAGCTTAGCTGCATATCATGTTCAAGAAGCTTCTCTGTGCCGTCGCGCTCGCAAGCGTTGCATTCGCTGACCTCGCCTTGGTTCTGCCCAAAGGAACCACTTTGAAAGCTGGTTCGAAGGTCGACATCTTGCTTTCAAGCAGCGTATGTCCATTTTTTTCTTTCTTTCCCCCGTGCTCTACTTTGGACGACTCGGAGTACTGATTGGAATCGACACAGGCGGATATCTCCCAAGATCTTGGTGTCGTGGTTGCCGTCTCCGCATGCTTTGGTGGCTGCCCTGGCTCTAGCAGTGGCCTGGGCAACGTTATCTACACCGGTGCATTCGAGAACCACCAAAACATCACGGTGGACGCCCCTAATTGGTTCAACGGGGATGGGGTGCTCAACGTTGCCAACTTTTACACCTCCGGGGTACGATTCTCGCTTTTCGTTGTGAGCGCACTCTGACACCCCATGAAAGATGCGCAACGTTGCAAAGTTTGACATTGCGAGCGCCAAGATCAAAGTCACTGGCTCCTCTGGCTGAAAGCAACAAAGCATTGTGCCTAACAAGAGAGGTTTTGGGATTCTAGTAGGAAACAAGGTGCCATTGTTACATTACTTATTAGTAACTTAGTTTTGCTTTGTGGGTAAAACCGAGCGGGGCGAGAACTCTCGAACTTGCAAAGTATGCGAATGCATACATTTCGGTCTGTGTTGTTGGCTTGACCCTAGTTACCCGTCAGAATATTAGCCTAGCAACTTAGGCATCCTCGAACCAAGATAATGGTAACCCTGATATGTCGCCAAGCACTTCTCGCAAGGAGTATCGCACGCTTGCCATCCTTTTAACGAGTGGGATCATACAAGTAGTCGACTCCGAGTCTTACAACTGCAGTATTTGTAATCGTTCTCTGGCATGATGAATGAACAATGACAAAAAAATTACGGGTGAAGACACGCAACCATAACAGCACGAACCCTCCACAGCTAACCCACCATCACAGGCTCAAGTACGTCAGTCACCCACCGGCTCCTCTGAGTTTCCTCAGCACTCGCTCGTGCAACGCGCGAATTACGGGTCCAATCGCACCGCTTTCACATATAACACCAGCACCGATCGGGGCGATCCGTCGCGCTCCAGCTCCGCTCTCTGGCACGCGAGGTCGTGTCACATGGACGGCGTCTAGGACGAGCGTATGGAAATCTGGGATGGGCTCCAGCCCAAAGTCTGCGTTCACGTATGTATGGGAGGTAGGGTCAGAGCCAGAGCCCGGATCTGGCTGTGAAGGCGACTTGGTGTGGCCTTGGAAAAGGGAATACGAGGCATCCAAGATGGCGATGCGTTTTTCGGTCATTAATCTCAAGTCGAGCGCGTGTCTGAAAAATAAAGAAACAAACACAGTGTAACATGGCGTTAGTAGATTGGAAAAGAGAGTTCAAAGGCTTACCGAAGATCGCCATACAACACCCTCCACCATCCCATACCCTTGACGACCGTATCGAACCATGGTTCTTCGGTAGGCTTGGCCTGCTTGGGCCGGCCGAGTGATATTCGCTCCTCTCTCGGAGTCGCAGTGAGACGATCAAGCTCGACAGCGATAGGCAATGTGTCGCGAAGAAGTCCTACAAGGCGATAAAGTGACGGTGCGAGGGGACCATGCCGAAGAATTTGACGCAGGTATGGTTCGGCTTCTTCATGTGGGTTCGAGCGTAGATGTGGTTGTATGGACGTGATTGGGGCAGGTGGCGCGAGGGTGTTTGCATTCAAAGGCGCAAGTAGTGGCGAGCAACGCGAGAAACGAAGTTCGAAGGAGCCACCAGTCGGAGAGAGTTGGTCCGTACAGCTAATCAATACAGTATAGTCCTGCGAACGTGTTCACGGTAAAGTTAGTAAATGATAAAGATAACGACGACTTACAGAAGAGTAGGCGAATTCGACAGTTTGTAGATCGAACGAAAGGAGCCGGACGTCTCGCCATTTTTTAAATTTCGCCATCTGGGCGACTGCATCAAAAGTCGTCATCAGCAAACAGACCATCCCCAGAATGGATCGAAGTGCCTCACTCTCTCGGGCAATCACCACCATCTTAGACACCCTCGCCCATTCCTCGAGGAACTCGTCCACGCATGTGTCGACTTGCTCCGACAAGAACGACACGACCGCTTCCGTAGCATCGTAGATGATCCTCTTCGAGGGTCGAATGATATCGGTGCTACTCCTTCCGGCGGCAGCGCATTTCCCAACAGGCTGCTGTACATATTTGAGCTTGACGCATGTGACGACTTGAGCACCCTTGTCTGACCACCAATTGAGTGGTATGACACGGATATTGGCCATCGCTGCCTCGGCTGCCGGGGCACCGGAAAGGATGTCGGAAGACTGGACGCAGAGTGCGGGTATAGAGTGAACAAGTGAAGATTGCATGTAGGATAATGCGGAAGACGGAGGAAGTGCGCTCAGTGGATTGACGTGTGTATATGGAATACCACGTAGTTTGAATTGCGCCTCGACTTTTGTATAGGCAACGCGCGCACTGAAAATGAATCATTTAAGCTCGAAACGGAACGTCACCGGAAGAGACGCGACTTACCAACAGTAAGCATAAAGTTCTCGGAGCGTCTGTGTCTCCAAATTGAAGCTAGCAACTGATAAGTCACTGAAACCAGAAGGGTAATATGCTAGAGAACCCACTTGTCTTCCTTTCGTAGGATATTATGAGTCGATGAGGCAACATCACGCTTGCGCTTCTGTCCAACTTGAGGATCTTCCATACGCAGCCCAACAATTTCGGACGGCCCCTTCTCGCCACGTATACGCCGAACGTCTAACCACCCAATGTCCTCCATGATCATATTAACGTACATGCTATCCGGTAACACTTTGACCGAGATGAGTGCGTAGCGGAAATCTTCCTCGGTAATGACGAGAACGAGATAATGAGATGGGAAGTTAGCAAGTTTGATGTACATCTTGCCTCTTGTCAATGGGCCCAACTTTTGCAGCTCTGAGGGATACACATGTGTACTGGTTGACGGCAAGGCAAAATGCGGGACACCCACCCTCCTTTGAAAAATTGCGGTGGCGGAAGACTTGCAAACCGAGGTAGTTCGCCTTCTGCTCGACGAGGTCCATGATTGTCTATGGGATCACATGGATGTTTCATCATAATCATTCACGACCCAACTTTTCTTGTGACTTACGTTTAATCTCAGTTTGACCAAAATCTCTAGCAGCATACCCGGATTATCGTTTAGGCGATCCGACTGAGTTGCAAATCGAGGTCCACGGGAGGCAGCAGCCAGATCGCCCGTGTCCCGAAGGTTCATGCGACCGGTCCTGACATCGATGGAGACGAGGACGACTTCGTCCGCACAAAGATGAACACGAAGGACGTGGTATCCGCCTGTGCACATATTCAGACACCCTTCACAGACGAATCACCGATGCAAACCATGAGAGTCTAGGATGACCTTCCCGTCCGGAGAAAACACGTTCCGCATCGGGCCGTGTTGCAGTTGCCGCTGGAATACTTTAAGGATAGCTCTCGCATGCGCATTAATCACCTTGTGTAGCATTGCCTCGAAATCAATGTTGTTTGACTCCTAAAGGAGAAAGGTGGTATTTAATCGCATTCAGTCTGCATGAACTTACCACCGAGAGTTCTCCAACGGTTGCCATGCTCTCATCTTGGTCGATGGCAACGCCCAGTGTGCCTTTCATGGGCTCCCACTTGACCTCAAATCTGAGTCCTTCGACTTCGTCCGACGGTCGTGCCGAACCGAGCTTTGCTTTGAGCTGAAGCTCAGACAGCATGCAAGCGGCCGGGGACCTCGCTGGTCCGCCACCGATTTTGGGGCTCGCGCGATTCTCGACAATCGAGATGGTGAGTGTGCCTCCATGTGGTGGCAGTTTGAAACGACTTGGGGGCTGTACGCGTCCTGACACAGTCGAAGGAGTAGGACGCCTTGGAAGTAATCTCAGCGAATCAGGAGGCCAGAGGGATGAAGCACTCACACCCAGTACGACACTGAAAGCGTCCTATTACCATTTAGCAGCTCAACTTTTAAATATTGTCCCCATCCCAGTGAGCACATCCGAACGGCCTGTAATTAAAGCGCTAAGAGTTACCAGGGTAGCGGATACACTCAAAGACTGACCTGGTACCACAGTATCTGAAGTTGGTACGTAAGGGACATCGTCTCTGCGAGATCATCATGAGCCAAAAATCACATGACTGCACTCGTACTCACGTAGAAAGTTGTATAACCGGACCAGCGGCGTATCTACCGTTTCTTCAGGCAATCTCGGTCTCTCGGGGACTTCAGTTCCAGGAGGAAGGTCCATCTGTTCAGGTAGAGGGAGGTAGCACGCCATACGAACATCGGCCTCGTCCGTGATGTGTCGCTTAAGCACGCCGGTTGGCTCCTGAGGGAACTCTACGTTCGCTAGGGTTTAGTTCCCACAGGACCACGTCATAGGACACGTACCATCTGCGCCACTCATGTCTCCGCCGACAGAGAAAAGGAATTTCACATTGACGAAGAACCAGCCATCATCTTTTTCTGCCCCACGCATGCAAACGGAGGTTTCAAACAGGTTGGGGACGGTAAAGTGTACCCTACCGCCCACTGGATCACAAAGGGGTTTCAAATGGAGCCCTCAACACGAAGACAAGGATTGTGAGACAGTACCAATTCGATGCTGAGACATCTCCACGGGAATGATTTCTGTCATGCGAAGTCGGTACCGCATGATCTCCTCCATGTCGCTCAATGTTTTGACCACCTCGGTGTCGGTCAAGGGTGGAATAGGAATGATAGATTTCTGCATTTAGCATCATGAGCTAAGCTGGTAAGTACAGCGAGACACAATGCGACCTTGATCCCGGATGGCAGACGTTTGTATGTTCCCGATGTGAGCACATCCAGAGAGGTAAGAAGATCATGATTTCGCAGCCTGATAAATTGTCAGCGGAGGAGGGTAAATGACAGTGTGTACGTCCTCACCTCGCGGGATCCAAACTTTCCCTCGAATAAGTAAGTCCACCCACGGCGCTCTCAAATTGTTGGTTTTGGTTCATGAGGAACGCGGTGATATTCTACCTTTGTATCAACTATCTGCACCGACGTCAGAGATATCCTAAGGTGACGTACCATGCATTTCTGAACCGTCTCTGCATCGCGCGCCCATCTGGCGACAGCACACAGCTTCACGACTTGCTTCTTCGTCTTGACCACCCAGTCAGCAATCGTTCGTTTTCGTGCAGCATCTGACATGTTCGGGAGTCTGAAACACAAAAATGAGAGCATGGGGCAGCGGCGCTTACGATGCACTCACGTCTCTGCGAGTTCGGATAACTCAGCATAGATCGCTTGCATGACCCTGGAGAGCAAGTCTCCGAGCGGCACCTGACCATCTAGAACGAGTGGGAGCTCCAATTCAAGTTGCTCCATGGTGGGTTCCTCTTCCAGATGGCCATTCGTTGTAAGTCCATTCAAAACGGCGAGGGCCTCCGCCTTTTGTATTTGCATGTCGAAGGCGCTCCGGCTCGGGCCATTTGTCGCTGCTGTATCCATCGAGCGTAATTCCTATCTTGCGTGTTCAGATTAGCTCGTCGACGTCGTCGGCGTCGAGCTTGGAAGAACGCTCGAGCGCGCAGGAAGAAGAGAAGGGTCCAATGCTTGTTAGCCGACGTGAACAAGGAGACACGCGCCACACTCACCTTCCTATTTAGGACATGTCTGGACAGAAAAGGAAGGTTGTCACAGCACGATCATTGCTATCACGTGACTCGGGACTTTCCGGAGTCAACTCGAGCTTTCCGACTGAACCGAGCGCATCGACATCGACGACGACGACGACGACGACGGGCTCAGCGATGCTCAAAGTCTCAAAATCGGCTGCTGTCTTGCAGAGGCGGTCTCCTTTGTTCAAACGTGCTTTTGCAACGGTTGCGGACCCTCCTGTCCGGCGTTATGGCGGTCTCAAGGACCAAGACCGTATCTTCACCAACGCGTACTGCAGACACGGCCACAGTTTGAAGGGCTCCCAGGTCAGTTCTCATGGTGGCCTTTGTTGTTCCCCGAAAAAATCGTTTTCAGTCCCGCGGCGATTGGCACCGCACGAAGGACATCCTTTTGAAAGGCGATTCT
>JBBPOC010001037.1:0-11934 GCA_038091235.1 Tylopilus rubrobrunneus | reverse complement strand
CGTGCCGATGAACCACGCGGGACTCGAGTGGCTGTACGAAGGTTCTGAATCGTGGAGCAAGTCATGGGTACGTTCAGCTGTGCGGTCCCATTGACTCGGATTTTTGGGGATGATGGCGAACGAGTATTCTTGAAGCCAAGCCCGACGCCTGCCGAAACGACCGACGGAACGAACCAGCGGGCCCCGCACTTGCGCATGGAAAAGAAGCAAAACGTGGCATCTTGAGTGCGTGATATATTTGGTCATCTTTCCGTGTCTTGGTTGCCCATCTTTCTTGCCGTTTCTCTTCTTTTCGTTCTTTCGGTGACACAGGTGCGATGTTCTGTGTGAACTGGAGGCCCATGGGATCCCACGCAGAGCATCTGTTTAGGCGACTGATTAGATTCACCACGGATGGCATTGGCGCACAATTCTATGTTCACATGTTCCGAGGGATGGCGTTCCGGGATCGACGAGAAATTGTCACTCTTCTTATGGCATGGGTGTTCCAGACTAAAATATACTTCAACGTGCGTTTTCTCCCACCCGGGGCATACTTTACTGGTCCAGAGTGTGCTGACGCAAATTGCCGATTCAATGTCGTGGGCATGATCAACTCAGGGTGATCATCAGGATGGGAAGTTAGTTTGGGGTATCCCTCAAGTCACGTCCGTTAAACAATTCGAGAACATGTGAAAAGATGATGGATAGCACGACCGGCGGAGTAAGGTAAACGTGGTTGCGAGGATGTGAAAAAGAAAAGAGAGTCGAACATAAGAAACTATGGAGCATTGAAGGGCGTGTAAGTGCGACATGTAATTTTTTTTTCGCAACGTGTCTACCGCGAGACGCCAACGCAAATGTTCACCCAGCCATCCGCCCCTGCAAGACACGCACCAAGCCAACCCATTTCCGTCTCCTGAGGCGTGACGATTCCCTGGATCAACGCGTATGCAAGATCAGGACTAGACGATGATTGCGGCGGGAATAAGAGTGGAAGATGTGTTGACAGGTAGTGTGACAGCGTGTGTGCACAACCTAGGTATTTAGAATAGCGCGACAAAAGAAACGTGTTTCCATTAGAAAATGTTGATATGTATAGATTCAAACAGGGGGCGCGTACCATCTTCTAGCAACGGTGGCACGAGATCTTGTAAGACCGGTCCATCGGGAAGGTATAGTCTAACGGGTACACTTCGAACGTTGTACGCCCCATCGCGATCCGGTGCAGTTTGTTGGTCAGTAGATGCTGGGCGTGCGTGCGACGAACTACCAGAAGTGGGCGGCGGCGAGCTCGGTCTCGTAGGTGCCGTCGTGGGTACGATCTTGGAAGCGACGCGCCAGTAGTCATCAAAGTTGTCTGGAACGGTCAATGCCGGTTGTCATCGACGATGATCATCCAAATCAGTCAGCCAAGCTAGCCCCAAGAACACGTTTTAGAGCACAAGGCCCTGGCGACCGAGAACACTCACGTTCTTTGATGCCCTCCCATATCCCGTCTTGCTCAGCCTTGCGTAGGCTGGTCATGCGTTTCGTGTTACCCCATCGAATGAAGTCAGCTTCTTTCAACTGGCCCATGAACGCTTGCTTGCAGGACTCGGCTGAGGGTGGTAGAAGGAGCTTTTCGGTCGGTGGCGAAGCGAGATGGAGAATCAGTTTCAATGGTGAGACCTGTATATTCATCCCTGATCCCGAGGCAGGTGCACTGGAGCGTATTGAAGCGGATATGATGTGGTTGTCGTAAATCAAACCAATCGGCCAATGCCTAGAACGCGTGTCGCATCAGAGGTACCGCCCATAGCCATGACTGAGAACACATGAAAGCGTCCCGTGGACAGGGATACGCCGACGTCATGAGTGAAAGGAAACGACACATACCATTTGAGCAAAGTACCCTCCTCGCTCTCGAACCACCAGTCCTCTTCCTTCAACAATTTTCCGGCTGCCTCGTCAAAAACGATATCCATCAGGAATCTTCGTATTTCTGGCATGAGCAAGGGCAGGTAGCTGACCCTCGGTGCCTGAATGTAGTAGCATTCGAGGCCGCGATCAGAATTCGCGGGGAGTTCTTTGGGATCGACGCGAATCTCGAGCGGGACGGTCCCTTCCCATGAAAGACGTCGGAAGAGCGTGATAGAGGCGGACGTCGCGAACGCTGAACCGTGGTTGCGCGTTGTACCGTACGCAGACATGAAGAGACCAAGAACAGATTCATTGCAGTAGTATGGCTTGTACCCACTTCACGTGACTAGGCATTAGCATCCGGTGTACGCTCGATTTCGAGTTACTCGTCCTACTAGTACTACAGCTCATGTTCTTCAGAGAAAGATCTTGGAAAAATATTGGGCCACCCCCTCTGCGCCGCGTACTACGGCACCCACAACACCATCAGGTCTCACGACAACCATCTTCTCTCTCTTCACCGCCAAGTACGCTCGGTAAGCATGCCCACCTTGGTCAACGACGACGTCCACTTGTGCTCCGTCCTTGACTTCAGAGCCTTGTGGAAGAACAACCACTGGCCGGATGACATCCTCAGTATACCTCCTCAGCACCTCGAGGACATCCGTCGTCGAGGCCATGTCCGGGGCGAACACAAGGACAGTGTGGTAGATCGGGCAAAACAAGTCGAACAGCCTTGTGTCCACTCCGTTGGTAGCCCGAGCCTGTATAAAGGATAGCTCCGGTGCATCCGGTGCTCTATCCCCCGCCACCAACACCCCTTCCTCCAATGCCCCATATGCGCTCACTTGTGTTGGCTGGGTAAACTCGTCCAGCACGAGCGGGCTCGAGCGATAGTTCACACCGAGCATGTTTAGTCGTTTGTCGCGTCTCGCGCTCTCGAACGATGGTTCTGAGCGCATTTTGTTGAAAACCCCAGTGGAGATTCTGAGCATCTCGGCGATGACGGGCAAACGCTCTGTGGTGTAGGAATCGAGGAGCGTCACTGGAGAGAGTGTCTTGTGGACTAGAGAGAGTTTCCACGCCAGGTTGAACTGACCAAACGACGGTAAGAGCCACGGAGATGTGCAACTTGGAAATACATACAGCATCTTGCACGCTCGTATTCAATCCTTGACCACCGGTCGGACTATGAACACTGAGCAATAAAGTTAGATGGGGCCTGGATGCAAATTCCATTTTACCTACTGGGCTGCATCTGTACAAGGCATATATGTTAGTGAGCGATGGAGAGGGTACGTGGTTGTCTTACCCCCAGCAACGAAAACTCGACCAATGCCAAACTTGTCAACCATCCTAATGTTAAGCCTGTCTCTAGGTGTAGGTTCTTTGAAAGCCGTCGCAAAAGCATGGCGTACCGGAACTCTGACAGGAAGGGAATTTTTTTGATATTGATTTCGTGTCCCATCATTTCGGACATGCACTTGACCATCAACTTCTCGTTAGTGAGGAACTGCCTGGGTTCGTAATTCTCCATAGACATTAGGAACTGGAAACCATCAGGAGCTATTTCGTCTGTTGGACGGAGCATAAAACTTCTCTACATTCAATCACGATGTAGGAATCATCATTATAATTTGGGCTCACAAGTCAGACGATCTTTGTCCAAAGAAGTGCCAGTGCTAGATGTAATCATGATTAAGTAGATGTTTCACGAGGAAGTCTCGGAGATCGCCTGCACCTTTCTGTCGACTCCTTCAATTTCTAGGCAAACATCCCCAACGACACAGGAGAAATCTTGCCTGGTTTCTCCGAGGAACGTTAAACCAAGTTGTTTCCGAGTAACGCCTAGTAACAAATGTTTGTCACAATGAATCGAAAGGAATGCTTCAGGTACACACTCTTGGCGCCATCTGCCCCAATGAGATACGAAGCTTCGAATGTTTCCAAGGTTTCCTCGTCACCCTTCCTCTTAATCAGCTTTGCAAGTACGCGCTCTCCATCGTCTTCGAATGATTGGAGTTCTGTTCCCAGCTCCACGGAACAACCATACTTTTCGAGGTGGGAGCGTAAAATACCTTCCAACGTTGGTTGACCGAGAAACATTATATTATTCTGCAAAACGTACACAGTGAGTTGTCGTCTCAGCAGGGATGAAGTAAACTTGCATAAGGAATCGATGGAGTGGCGTCGTTGAAAGGCGACAGTATGAAGGTCCTTTGAGGCTCGAGCGTGCCAACCTTATAGTCTATGGCAGGAAGTATTGGTCTGGCACTCTGGTGGGCCTCGAACGCACGGAGAAAGTGGAGTAACTCGAAGGTGCGGGGCTATCGAACCAACAAGGATCCATCAGCGTGCGTCGATCTGTGGTTCATTCCAGCAGAGCTTACCCAAACACCGCTGCCGCGTTGGCCGGGTCTGTACTCGAGTTCTTTGGTGATAATTCGAACGGGAATGTTGTTCTGGAGCAGCGTAAGAGCGGCTACGAGCCCAGCTGGCCCACCACCAACCTAGTACACCATCCGTCAGCTTCATCAGTTGCACTGTCATTTCAAGAAACCTACCACGAGTACAGGGGCAGTGGTAGTCATCGTGGAAGTGGAGCAAAACAAGGGAAACCTGTAATACAGGCAACAAAGCGACGAGGTCGACCTGGAGTTGTTACGTTGCAGATGTGTAAATAGTTACGCAAGCCACACCTTGTCAGATCGAACATCCATCATGGGACCGAGCCATTATCAGCTGCGCAGCCTGATGGATTCCGAGTCCTTGAACAATAGAAATCATTGGGAGTTTCATTTGAAACTTGAACGTACTGACCGTGACTAATCCAGCTGAAATTTGTGGCTGTGCCGGGCACAACAACTAGTAAGCGGCGAAGCCAGTCTTCCGGCGAAACATAGCCCTCCAGGCCCTGATTCTCCCAAGAGCGCTGCTATGATACGATCAACGCGGAGATCGGGATACAACATCTAAGGCATGAGTAATTCTGATTGCCTAAGCGTCACAACATTGTCCGGGGGTTGCGATGCGGTGACGCGATCTGATCGAGAAAAACATTCATGAATGAGATGTCCACTAGAGCGTAGTTAACCTGGCTAGGAAATACGTTTCAAGTACAGGGATAGCATTGTCGAACTCCCTGGATCCGGCTGTGTTGAGGGAATAATGGCCAATGAGACGGAAGGAAATTACTTGATCGGCACGAAAGAAAGCCTCTTCTGACTGCACTGAAACAAGCCATCGGCGACATTCTTCTCGCTGTGGGGAGGTATTGCTTTGCAGGAGTGAACAGCGACCCTTCCTCGATCTTCCTAGCTCCTTGATGGCACTTGTTCTCGAGAAGAACTGAATATTATTTTTGCACAGATGGTCGTAAGGTGACAAGGGGTGGCAGAGCTGCTCGAGTAATATAACTAGACTCGTCAAAGTGGTACACACCCGTGAATGCTGCTTGACAGCTTCCTGACCAATCTGAATACTTCGTTCCATAGTTCCTTGCGGCTTCCCAGCGGTCCTGCGTTCCCAAGAGTCGTAGGCAAAGGTAAAGCAAGGAGCAATGACGGCAAGGAAAGCCGGGATGACACGGGTTCTACTTTGATGAATGAGTCGAGCACGCGGATGGAAAGGCAATGTATCGCTAGGCGCGAACTCGAGATGTGTAAACCCAGGAACACGAGAGAGATGTATAAGAGCAGCTATATCCAGAGCAGCTCCCCAGCACGTCACCCGTTGTAGGTCTTGCCGTCGGCAGATACAATCGGAGGTAACTTCGTTGAACGTGATACCAGACTGATTCGTATTGAAGGAAATTCAGATATCGGGAAGCGAGAGGGGGAAATCCAGGAACACATTTGGGTCGTCGAGCTGGAACCTTGCAAAGAGATAAAGCAAAGATGGAAAGGGCAGACGTAACAATGTCATAGTTTTCTCTGTATATCCGCATTGCAGAATGCGGAGGTTTGGTAAGAGCAGCACAGTGGTAGGAGCTTTACAAAGGTCCCCAGTCGAGTCCATGATGAAAGCGCATTATACATCGGGTTCGACGTGTAGCTCTGGAGGGTACCCACTCCTTCTGCGTGAGCGGTCTCGTGAATGCATACTGCAAGGGTTATTAAACAAGACCAACGATGGCTTACTCACTACTTGTTGTTCGGCGCGATAGCAGGAAGCGTCGGGAAGACACCTCGCCAGTGGGGCGGTATTAACCAACTTTCTCCAATGCTGGATCGTTGAAGGTACGGCATGTTAAGTCGGGAGCGACCGTTTCGCCTTTCAATGGATCTGTGTTGGGGGCGAAGCTAGAGAAGATGATGGCAAGTATATCCCAAATCTCGAGTGCGTGGTGCGTCCTCTAGCAAACGCGAGACGATCAGAAAAGGAACCGTAGCCTGGGTGGTTTCTTTGTGATGCCTAGGCAGGAGCTCACTGTCGGTGGTGGACAAGGACGACGATGTCAGTCCGAGAGACTCGGAGCCTCACATATTTTTTTTGAGAGAGACATGGCACAAGGCGTGAGTCATCGCTACCGAAAAGGCACGGTCGCTAAAGATTACCCCAGATCCAGCACTTGGCGCCTACTCTCCAGGAGGAAATCCCTTTACGTGAGGTCCTGGCCAGCCTCAAATATTGCCTTGAGTCTGTCTTCGACGTGGTTGAACGTCCACCAGCAAAATCCCGAAAGCATCAACCTTCAAGTCGGGCCCACCGTGACACTATCAATGGTACGATGACGAGCGCGGCATTACAACTCCAAAGTCTAAGCGCATAGCGCTTCCATGCAGACAACGTTGACGAAGCAGCAACGTCACGAAGACGCTGATGACGCAACGGGAGATGAGGCTCGTCCAGAGGGCCTGACTCGGGACGAGGGCTCAACGGAGAATCGAATCGCGAGTAACTTGGATCCCGAAGACAGCATCGCTGGCAAGAACAACGATGACAGATTTCAAGGTCGTCATCGGCGCCACCTGCGGCCACACAGCGATGTCGTTGTTCATCGACTCATCCCCCTCTCCACGCTTTCTCGTCCCCGGCGTGGCTATTGCCACCGTTACCGCTTCATCTGGACCCGGGTACGCACGCGCGCCTTCCCTCATCCTTGCCCCCTGTATGGACCATGGCCGCTTGGACGCGCGCACTCGCCCTCGTTCAAGCATGTACTATGTACCACCCGTGGGCGCTGCTGGTCTCCCCCGGCTCTCGCTCGCCCTCGTTACCGCTTTGCGTGGACGCGGATGTGAACGTGCACCATCTCTCGTCTTTGCACTCGCTATCTTGTATGAACGTGCACACGCATTGGCGTTGTCGCTTTCCCTACGGGTAGGGAAGTTGCATCAGAGCGTGGGGAGACATATCTGGACCGTGTCTTACATATCAGGAGTTTGGGAACTTACCCCGTGAGGCCCCGAGCGCGCAATTCACGCCGCCGGACTCGCGCCGTTCCTGGCACTCCCACCCACCCTCCTCCAGCAGGTGTCGGCTTCCGTCCTGGGCCGGCCAGCGACCTCCACACACTCTCCCCTTCTAGTATTAGCTCGTATTTGCATTGTATGGCATACAAGTCCTCTTCCTTCCGCTCGCGCAGTGCGAAATGCGACTGTCCAGAGAGTACTTGTTGTTCATTGATATCTTGCCAAGTCTCTTCACGCGCGCACTGATTGAATGCCACTGTAGTCCAGTCCAGTCTAGGACTGCCCAAAGGGCCGTCGTATTCTTTAAAAAAAGGAAACTTGGTGCTAAGCAGGCTTGAATACCCTTTACTATGTCAGGCATTAAATTACCCGAGAAGTGGCTGGCGAGAGTCCAGAGAGTTCAACCCTGGTTCCGCCGTCAAAACGCCTGTTCATTTTCAACGGGCATTCATACGTAGATGTCCCATTCAGGTGCACGAAGCACTTTACTCTTAGGTACAGGCGTCTGATCAAGTAGTAGGGGCGAGTAAGTAAGAGTACTTATACACTGTCCGAGTCTGACACCGCCTCAGGACTTCGTAGACTCGAATATACATCTCCCCAACGCTCAGCGTAGTCCGGATCACCCCCCTCTTCGGGATACCCATAGTAACGGCAGGAAATTCTTTTAGATGCGCAAGCCGCGATACCGGAAAAGAAAGTGATCATGGCTGCCACAGATTCGTCTTCGATGGCCGAATCAAGAACGTGGATTGTCTGGAGGGATGGAAACGTCAATCCAAGGCTCGCCGGCACATGACTTGGGGGCACTTGAGTGTAACCTTGCGTATTGATGACGAGGCTGATGTCAACGAGCGACGGACACGTTTGGAGAAGCTGGATGAGTCCGCCCGGAGTAATTCCAGAGTCCCGATGGCAACCCCAACCATGATCCCCTTCTATTGAGAAAAACTCCAGCTTGGCCCATGCCGACGCCAGCGTCAGGATGTGGCTCTCTGTCAAATCCACACGACCTCTGAAGTCCATCTCCAAAAAACGAAGGTTGCTAAAGAGCATGCATGGCTCCAAGTCTGCAAAGCCAAGCACGACATCCGATGAAAGACCGTCGTCAGAATCATCGGAATCGTGATAGCCCGATGTTTCCAGCTGCAATCTCTGAATTGTGTGGGTGGTATTGCATGTCGGCAGACAAGCCAGAAGGGGGGTAAGATCCTCGACACGGCAGTCATCAAAGGTGGCAAAAAAGGACGTGATGGCAGGGAATTGTGCTTGACGTAGTAATCGTACCATCTGCTCGGCGGTTTTAAATGTAACCCACATCTCGTTCAGGTTGGGGAAGACAAGGGATGAGTTGGAAGGTATGGACATAAGGCGCAGGTCGATTCGAGACAAGTCAGTCAATGCGGGCATGCGAAAAACACGCATAAGAGCGTCTGTTTCCAAGACGATTCCTGGACAAGCCAGATAGCGAAGGTTTTGCCACCGGCAAATGCAACTGGAGATCAAGCTGTTGAACACGCTGTCGAACGTGCCAAGCTCCTTCGTAATGCAAAGTGATCTGATCTTCGGGGAGGTCTCGGGAAGCGATTTGAGAAAATCGGGGTATGTCTTCAATATCGAAAACGTCGCAGATAGCTCCACCAAGGACGGAAGGGGGAGCCGCAACAGCGTCATGTCCTTTGTATATGTAAAGCGCAGTTTGCGAAGGTTGGGGAAGAGTGGTGCAGCGGTAGGAGGCTTCAAGAAAGTCTTGACAGATACCCAGTTGAGTCCCTCCTGGAGCATCTCTATTGACCGGATGCGACGTGTGTAGCTCTGCAGGACATTCCACTCCGTCTCTGTTGGGCGTCTCCGAAATGAATACTATACGAGGACAGCAGAAAAGAGAAATGACCATCAAACAGTGTATAAAAATGACTCGAAATAACCTCACCACTTCCTTCTTGGGAGAATAACGACCTGCAGCAGGAAGACACCTTGCAAGTGGCGAAGAGTCATACAGAACTCGCCAGAGTGCATCCAGAGCCGGTTCCTTGAAAGAGCGACATGTTCTGGCCAGACCAGCTAGAACTTTAGCATCCGAAGGCGATGCAACACCGTCGTCACTGAACACTTTCGTCAAAGAAAGGTTAGAGAAAATTTCAGTGAGGATCTCCTGTACTTTGAGTGCCTGGTGCATTGCGGCCCTAGAAGACGCGAGAGGTCAGAATTGGTGTGAAGATAAGCAGTGGGCAACACACTTTTGTAAATGTTGCTTAACCAAGTGAAGAGGTGGATGCCGTGGAAACGATGTGGTGGACGATCGAGGTCCCACAACTGCCACTAGGATATATAGGCTGAAACTCAGAAACTCGGCTGTCGGGCTGTCATGGCAGATGGAACCGAGACTACACTGCCCTCGGCGTTTGTATTCATGCCAGTGGTGGACAGGAGTGACAGCGTGATTTCGCAGTGCGAATTAATTTTTTACTTTTGGCTTAGGACCATACAGATATCAATGCATGTGATGAAATGTAGCGAAGGTGTGGGGCGATCAAAATCTGTTTGCGTGGGAACCCTGGGTATGACGAATCTCCCCCTGTCGGAGTTCGAAACCTAACCTAGCGGACCAGGTGCCAGTGATCCGCAATTAATCCGACACCTGCTGTCCGCCTGATATCTTCCCTAGTCTCTTCATGTGCACACTGAATCATTGAATGCCACTACACTCCAGTCCAGGACCCGAAGGGCTGTCGTATTTTTTTTTTTGAAAAAAACTTGGTGCTGAGCAGGCTCGAAATGCGAGCAGGTATATATGGCCGAGAGGCCAGGTACGATCAATCAAAGTTGCGACAGCACGTCGCGACGAAACGAACAGTAAAGTGTGGTTAGGTACAATGTCCATCAAAAAAGTGAAATTATGTGCCACGTCAGCAGCGGCTCTACCGCACGGCATTCGACGTTCAGCTCCAAGCGACGAAGGTCGCTAAAGAGCGTGTATGGCTCCAAGTCTGCAAAGCCAAATCTGACATCCCGTGAAAGATCGTCGTCAGAATCGTCAAGGCCTAGTGTTTCCATGGCCAATATTTGGATCGTGTGGGTGGTATTGGATGTCGGCAGACCAGCCAGAAGGGGGGGAAGATCCTCGACACCGCAGTCGTCAACTGCAGCATAGAACAACGTGACAGCAGGGAATTGTGCTTGACATAGTAATCGCAGCATCTCCTCGGCGGTTTGAAATCGAACCGATATGTTGTTCAGGTTGGGGAAGACAAGAGATGAGTTGGACACACAGCGCAGGTCCAGTTCTAACCCAGTCAATGCAGGCATGCGAAAACATGCATAGAGCATCTGTATCCGAGAAGACTTTCATACAAGCCAGATATTGAAGGTTTTGCCACCGGCAAACGCAACTCGAGATCAAGCTGTCGAACACGTCATCCTGCATTTTATTTTGAGGGAAAGTGATCTGATATTCGGGGAGGTCTCGGGAAGCGATTTGAGAAGACCTGGGTATATATTTGACCACGAAAACGTCGCAGATAGCTCCACCAACGACGGAAGGGGGAGCCGCAACAGCATTATGTCCTCTGCATATGTAAAGCGCAGTTTGCGAAGGTTTGGGAAGAGTGGTCGGGCAGTAGGAGGCTTCAAGAAAGTCTTGACAGATACCCAGTCGAGTCCAGAATCGAGGAACTCTATTGACCAGATGCGAGAAACGACCATCAAACATAGCATAAAAATGACCTCACCACTTCCTTCTTGGGAGAGTAACGACTTGCAACAGGAAGACACCTGGCAAGTGGCGAAGAGTCCTCCAGGACTCGCCAGAGTACATCTAGAGCCGGTTCCTTGAAAGAGCGACACGTTCTGGGCAGACCAGCTAGAAGTTGAGCATGCGAAGTCGATTCAAAACAGTCTTCACAGAACAGTTTCGTCGAAGAAAGGTTAGAGAAAATTTCGGTGAGGATCTCCTGTGGTTTAAGTGCCTGGTGCATTGCGGCTCTAGAAGACGCAAGAGGTCAGAATCGGTGTGAAGACAAACAATGGTCAACGCACTTTTCTGGATGTTACTTAACCAGGTGCAGAGATGAACGTCGTGGAAAGTGGACGAAGGTCATTTGAGGCCGCGGAAGCGACGGCAGAGAACAATGTATTGGCTGTGCCGTCGCATGAGGGAACGGAATTTTGTATCGCGACGACGGTCGTTGCAGTAGTCGGTGCTCAATGCAAGCGAGGTTCACGTTCCTTTCTGTCTCCATTCATCACCGCTCTCACTAGAAAATGCATCGTGCGCTCGAGCTCGAAGAAAGATGTTGACGTGACAGGGAGGTGGCTCATTGTTTGCCTTTTGGCCGCGTTGGGGTGACTGGTTCAGGCGGCCGTCACTAGTAGCCCCTTGGGTATCACGGCACCGGCCAAGACTCCGCTGCTGCGGTAACTGGTTGCGACCGATGATGTTACAGTACGTCAGCTCGGTCTTGAACCCTTCTCTCTGAATACGACACGTCCTGCGGTGCCGCCGTGAATGTAAAATTGTGTCCTGCATCGTTGTTGACGAGGCCGGACTCCGGAGTTTAGCCTGACCCGCGCCTTCTTTGCTGCAAAAGGGTGCTGCGACTGCTGTCGTGCAAGTGAGCAGTGACCCGTGCGACGGATG
>JBBPOC010001036.1:0-11935 GCA_038091235.1 Tylopilus rubrobrunneus | reverse complement strand
GGGAAGCATGTGCGCACCGGTGACATTTTGGGTGCAGGGGTCATCCAGAGCCTGGTCCAGGTTCAGGGAACCCAGTCTGCGCCACGATCACTGAAGAGCTGTTCGGAAGCACTACAAAAGATATCTTTGGGTTAGCCCTGTGATAAAAACAAGCCTTTTCTACCCATGGCGGCGCAACAGCCTTGCGGACACAGGAAGTGAACTCCGCACCGTATGCAATAACTTAGGGTGTGATGAGCAAAAAATGGCGGGAAACGTAATATGCTGACTCGGAGCTAGATGTGAAATTTGAAGGATCTCGGATAAGTGTTACGGAACCGCCTGCCATCGTTGCAAGTACCAATGCAGGTGATGCCATTGGTCGCGGACTGGATACGTACCTGAGAACACCACTCCTCGACCTATCTGTCAAGCTTCCCCTAATGCCATGGCGGTCCAATTTGGTTAAAACAACAACCAGAGAGGCTGACGTGGGATGAGTGCTCCCTAAAATATTTTTAGCGTCCGGGTGATATTGAAGAATCAACCGACATCACTTTTCCTAAACATGCATGGAGAAAAAGACAATTGATAGCCAATCGAAACGCGTACATTTGTCGTATAACCATGGAAAATGAGGTGGGTTAATGTAGCTGGATGGCGATAAGTGTTTGGCCATGGTTTGATAAGCACATTGGTCGGTCGGGAACTGTGGTAATGGGTGTCTGGTTGGCGCTTTGGCAGGCACAGTCCATGAGGATATTAATACGTTGCATTCCGCTATCGTCGTGAAAGGTGTAGCACTCCCCTGATATGAATAAGAATCGATAGTCGTGCCTCATTTGGCACCTTGCCGTAGGTCGCGACCACCTTCCAATTGCTTGCACAAAGGCTCCAGCGGGGACAGCCGAGGTAGAAAAATGTGAAGTATCACAATGACAGGCAGGGACAATTATTGGACTTGCGGGTGCAGGCCTTGCATTCCGCGGATCTGCTAGAAGAGGCCGATGGGGTATTCAGTTTGACACCTCGCCCCTACGGGAGGATGCAAAGGTACTGCAAACCGGGCGACATAGCATCAGCCGTTACAAATGCACGCTCAATGCAAGGACGTTACGATGAATGAGCTAGCATTGCCAGTGTTTGCGCCAGCCGTTCAAGTTTGAGTCGGTTCAACGAAATGAATAGTATATATATATATAATTTTTTTTTTTTTTCACAAAAGTGGTGAGCGCTCCACTGTGCAAGGACACAATATGGGTTGGCCACCACTGGCCGGGATGTCAACAAGAAATGCGATTTGAAGAGACGATTCAATATAGGTAGGTGTCCTGATGGGCTTTGACTCGGAGGCCTTGAGGAAGCGACCGTGGTAATGTTGAAAAGAAGCGAGCCCGTGACGTTGGTCATCATTATGTTTGACTACTAGCTGTCAGTTGTCAATGAACACACTCTGATTGCACCAGCTCTAACCCTACCCCATCAAATCTTGGACGTCATTGGACCCGCTCATCGTCGCTCTTAACATTCGGACTGCGCCGACTCAATAACGTGGGCGCCGAAGTCCCAACGGCAACTCTGAAACTGTCGGCAGCGTCCGCATAACACACGATCACTGGCACAGCCCTCAATATCCCCAGTGAATTGTTGACCATGAACCACCCGCCACCGTTCGTTCCAAAGACGTACGACCCGAAAGATGCCTTGGATGATATCCCAGGGATTCATTGGGCGCTCCATGAATTTCTTCATTCTCGTATGCTCGAGTCGGAAGACTACTGCGATCGTGTGGACCCAAACAAGTGCGTCGCTGTGTCAGGTCTCCAAGACTCACACTAACAAAAAAAAATTCAGGGAGCGATTGTACTTTGCGACGGGGTATGGACTCATTCAATGCGTCAAAGGTCTTATGTCATTCGAAGACAAGGTTTGGGACATCTTACTTCTGGCGGGCTATGGCAATATGACCACTGCCCGTAGGACCTCCTTTCAGCTATAAATCATACAAGACATGGCAATTCCATCGCCTCCGCTCATCGGAAGCCTGCGCCATCGTTGGCTGGCCGCATCGCCGGCTATATTGTTTCCGGGATGAGCAATTCAGGCCCAGAATGGGTTGCCCAGATGACACCGGTCGAGAGACACGCAGAGCTCGTGTATGCTGAGAGCTTGTATGAAAAGGTATCCGCGTCGCCTCATCCCCTCGCAGACGCTAACACAATCACTGGCAGAGTTTGCTTGGTATCGTGTATTCTGGGGATTGGTTGGCTTTCATCAAGGAAGTGTAAGTATACTCTCTCTTATCTCGCATCTGGAAGAACGACTCAAGTTAAAAATGCCTGGTACCTTGGATCGCAGCCTGAATATGCGTACCACAATATCAATATATCGACAGCTTGGGCGATACCTTGAAGCAGCTGACGCTGCGTATACTGCTGCCCACGCGAATGACAGGGCATCAGACAGCTTGCTTGAGGATCCTTCTATCGACAAGCATTTTCGTTCAGGCGTGTATCTAGGTGTCGGTCTCTCCCATCTCATACTCTCCTTCATGCCCGGGCGGCTATTGGCAATTGTCGAATTGTTTGGCTACCGAGGCGACCGCGAGGAGGGGTTGAAAATGTTGAATCGAGCAGGTGGTTGGGACGTCCATGGCGGGAGAAGCGTAATTTCCCAAGGTGGGACAAATGTTGCAATCCATGAGCACAGTCTGGAGGGGCGACTAATGTTTTACAGAGTCTGAGGGCGTCCGTCGTGCTATTTGCGACATGACCCTACTTATATTCCACCTTGTGCTGTCATCGTATACCTTTGAGGGTGTCGATATGATGGTGGCTCGGAAAATCGTGGAATGGAATTTAGAGAAATACCCTAATGGTACATCTGGTGTTTTGGATCATCCATGGAAACCTTCTGACCTGATTATGCAGGGGTATTTTTCCTCTTTGGCGCTGGTCGTCTTGCTCTTGCACGGTCGCAGCCTCAGCGGGCTCTCGAATACTACTCTCGGGCTGCGCAAGCGCAAGCTCAGTACCGCAATATGCACCACATCAGCTGGTGGGAAAGTGCGATTGCTAATTTAGCACTGTGGAACATCCATACTAGCAAAGATTGGTGGGAGCGCCTCCGTGACAAGGCTACGGCAAGTCTAATCTTGGCACTCGGCTGCCTACGTACTTAGTGAATCTTGCGAACAGTGGTCCAAAGCAACTTACGCGTATGGAGAAGCGGCTTGTCTCGCAACAGTTGGTGACCACGATGGCGCTGCGAAGCTGATGGAAAAAGTATCAGGACTTAGGCAACGCATCGCTGGGAAGAGTATACCCCTTGAGGTAGGATATGAGCACATGTTGCTGTTCAGTCCGTTCATTGACGACCATGTATTGATCATCCTCGCCATCAGAAATTCGCCGCTCGCAAGGCGCGCAAGTATTTGGGTCAAAAGAACAGGCTCATCCTGCCAGCACTCGAGCTCGGCTATATATTTGCTGCCATCGCCCACGCTCCCCGCCAGATCGTACTTGAGCGCATGATTCCTCATGTCAATGAAGCACTTGAAGAGCTAGGTGTACTAGTGACGAACGGTGTCAACGGACACGCAAATCTCAATGGGGCAATAACCGCGACGGTGGCTGGGAAGAATACCAAAAAAGCAAGGAGCAAGGCGGAAGGGAGGGAGGGATATTGGGATGACTTGTGCTTGGCACGATTTTTGGAGGGAGTTTGCTGGCGTTTCGTGGCTTATCCAGTACGTTCACTTTCTTATCATCCGTATATCAGAGCTGCGCTGCAGCTGTGGCCCGATTCGTGGAACTGATACGCTTTACTTTCAGGATCCTGACGCAGAACTGGACGCAGATGAAGAGGTGTCCGTTCCTGCTGAGAAAGCTCGACAGATGGCCGAGACTGCGTTTAAGCAAGTGTTTGAAAATGGCTCCAAGATAGAGTTAGACCATTATATTATTTACTATTGCCGTGGGTTCTCCATCTGCCATCTGTATTTGTTTTGTCGGGCTGAGTATGTGGTCAGACTTCGAGTACGGGCGACTTCTGGCCCGTTCTGGTGATAAAGAGGGTGCTAAAGTTCAGTTTGACTTGGTGTTGAGTGGAAAACCACTCGAAGTCAATGCTGCGGGACGCAAAGGGAAATACAGTCTCGAGGTCCGTGGTTTTGGATGGGCTGCCAACATTACCCAGCTTTTGACATAACATCACAGAATGCCCTGCTTCTGCGGACGCATGCCGCCTTGGACGCACTGGAACAGAATCGACTTCTCTAAACTATCCTGGTGTTCAAGTTCGTCAGGATTCACGGACGGTCTATTGAATAAGACGCATATATTGCATTGCTGATCTATTTACTCTGGACAGTCTGTACTCAACCTGATTTACCTAGACCCATGGGCTATCTCTGACCACCCTTGCTGCTACATTATTTTTGTTTACCATAGATGGCGCTGCACTCCTAACTATCAGCGTCGTTTAGTCACGCAGAAATAGTAACTAAGTTGCTGGATTCAGTTTTAGCAAACGCGGTGTTCCGACCAGGACCAAGGCTTTTATGTTCCTCCTTCAGTTTCTAGCTTTCAATAATATGTGGAGTGGAGTAGAATAGTTGCAAGCCCTCGCCGTCGTCGCATGGCTACCAAAGGATGCATCGATGAATGTCAAACGTTGAACGTTGGATCCTGGGCTAATTTCCCCTGCCATGAGTCTCCTGTGAGCGCTGGCGTCCTAATTGGTACATGTATGTTTCGCGATCGATACCTGCTTTTGCCTCTAGGTACTGACGCTGCATGATGCAGTCGGAAGAGCCACAACCTCATACCACTTCGGAGTCGGCCCTGTCTACTTTAGCTGTGATCGCAATGGGAAACGGTGTGATGCTACTTCCATTGTACGACCCTCGGGGTCATGAGATCTAGAGGCGAGGGATGTGCTAAACTCATGGGGGAGTCCATGTGAAGGATGGAGCAGTGAATGGACTCTTCTGAACAGTGACACGGCTCGAGCGCTGAAATTGAACGCATATGTGTACATCGTCCCGTTTTTAGTCGTCCTGTTGGAGAAGGACGATAGAAGACATCGAGGCATCATTTATCATGATGGAAGGAAAATTATGACTGACTGCTTGTCCCTACCTGCTAGAATATAATATTGTCGTGCTCAGAAGCAGGCTGGGGTGAGGAAATTGGTTGTCATAATGCCAATATGTTATAAGATCTGACCGCCGAGGTGTCGGCGAAGGTATGAGATCGCACTCGCGTCCTCTGCTGTCAACTTGAATTTCTTTCTAAAATGTTGCCCCAGATTTCCCGGATAGTTTCTGACATCTGCACCCCAAGCTGGCTTGTACGATCAGTGATCACCATTTTACGTCTTCGCGGGGCCTAAGTTGATAGGCGGACCCTCGAAACGACACTTCGATTTGAATAAAAATTTAAGGGAAAGTAGAGTCAAGGTCTGATTTCAATCTGATTTCGAAAAATGGGAGGAGAGATAGGGATGGCACTTGCAACTGGATTTCTTGAACATTGAAATGACGTATCCTGTCAAGCTCAAGCGTCTGCCAGTGAGGCTTGATAACTGATCGTATAGAGTTGCCGCACGCGTACGGAGTACTCTTTTGACGGTCTAAGAATTCGGTATCAGGACTCGGAGGACATCATGATGATGGCTGTATACTTGTTGGGGCTGTGTCGGATGATTGAAGATTCAAATATTCAAGCTTACAAGTCTGAACTTGAAGTGTCAAGAGAGATTACGCTTTCGCCGGCAGGTCTACGGTACGCAGGGTTAGGGACTGCAGTAAAATTTTGAATGAAAGGGCGACCTTATCGATGACCTGGCATCGGTACCTCGCGTCGGCAACTCAACGTTCCACGCTCAACGTTCAACGTGCAGCGAGCCCCTCATCAGGGAATCAGTGAGATAATGATTGGCTCGGTGGCAATGATCGGCTACGAAAAAGGCAGGTGACAATGTCACGTTCAGGCTGACTCGGAGCTTAGCGCACTCATACTGCAATAGACCGGCACGCTAGGACCCACCGGGTGTGCTTGATCAAGGAGAACACTTATGTGGAATATACCGTGACATTCGAGTTGCGCTCGCTTACGGCTTTACAATAGTTCTATTGTTGACGTTGCTGAGACTCTGCCATGACTGAAACCGAAACCAGCCTACACGTGTCTGACGCGGTCTGTCACGCACCCATTTACGCGTGACACGCGCAATTCTATGTCACACACCCACCTCTTGCCCGATCACTCGCGATGGACGACTGCTCCCGCCCCCAGAAACGACAGCGCACGGACCACATCGCAAACGGCGCGGAACCCCCCTCGCTCGCTCCACCCACATTGGCGTTGTCGCGACCTCTGTCGACATTCCGACCCCTGCCTCCTCCCGTACTTCTCCTCGCTCTTCCAGGGCTGTTGGCCCTCCCGCCCGGTCATGAGCACTATTCATTGTCACTTTTCTTATCACTAAGAGCGTTCAGGACGTGTCTTGAACTAAAAACAATTACCCCGGATGTTGAATGTCGGGCTTGGACTGGTCTGGCGGAGGTTGGACTCAGAGTCATCAACAGCGGTTTCTCCGCAAGTGGGGAGCATAGCTGGACAAAAGGAATAGAAGAAGAGGTAAGTTTCTCATCCGGCGAGGGCTCGCTGTGCTCATATGCATTCGCTGAAAGGTTGAGAAAGCGATTGGAAAGGGGGTAAGTGGAGTCTCGTTTACTCTCCTGTACACAACTGAGATAATCCCTCTCTACAGTTCCTCATAGCGCAAAAGGTGCGCATATAGCTAGGTCCCGACAAGCTCCTTGACAGGGATTTTTCAGCATCCTTCCCTTCGCCCACTCCGTCACCACCTGTCACTCCTGAACGCTCAGTTCGCATTCCAAGGCAACAACACAAAATATGCCCGCGCACTGTTGCGAAGACTTATAGCATCATTTGTGACCTCTGATCCCCCTTCTGTCGTGTACACTGCCCATTTGGCCCTGATCACACATCTGACGTCAGCGCAACCACCCAATCTCGCTGCTCCACCAGCTCCCGAGCTGCAAGCTGCCCTCTCGGCTATCACAACGCTGTCAAGCCTCGCTTCTCAAAATGGCCACTCATCCATTGAAGATTTGGTTTCCGTTCTGCGTGTTAAAGTTCTGGTTTTCGCTGGCCTGTGGGATCTGGTCGGCGATGCACTTCTAATTGCAGAAAAGAGCATGCAATTACTCTTTCCCGCATGGGACGGGAAACCAATGAACGTTCAGGAAGGCGAAAAGGCAAAGCAAAATACTGCAGAGGCGTTGATGAGATCGTACTCAATAACGACGCAGGACCTGCATAATAGTGCATCTCCTCAATCCCAGTCCCAATCAAGTACTGACCCTTCAACTAATGCTTCCCCTGGACAAGAACAAGCGTCCGTTCCTAGACCGAAGGCCACGGATAGCCTCACACTTGCGCTCACCGCGCATCTTCTTGTTTTAGGTGTTATTTTTTATACACACGGTGGTCGTGCGCGCGCTGCCGATGCTCGATTGGCCGCCTTACATGCTCTTATGGACAGCGGTGCGCTAGTAGGTGGCATCAACTCAGATGGACTCGTGGAAGTAGGCCTCATCTTCATCTTTATTTTGTCCTTCACAAACTTGACTCTTAGATTTCTCTTCCGGGATACGATTCCATATTCTTGCAAACGACGCACCCACACATACTGTTTCTTATCACCTTTCTTGTCTCTGCTGCGGCAAAACGGGATCCCGTGTCTCGCCGACCCAAGAAAAGAGTGTTTGCAGAATGTGGCGTAGTGGAATGTAGGCAGGGTCGTCTAGGAAGGGAAGGTTCAGTGAGGATCAATGGTGAATCTTAGCTTTTTTTTCAAACTCATGGGTGGCTCAACTTTCGGACCATCCAGTGCCGCTTTGGGCATCTTATGGTGATGTAACCGTTATTGAGCAACACGCTCTCAGAATCGAGGCAGACCTGCTATGCGAACTAGTTACGGTGAGTTTGACAGTCCTGACGGATAACATTCCTCCGATCGCAGCCCGCATTCTCTAGGCATCGATTCAAAGGAGTAACTTTGTAGCTGCAGAGAGCGTGAGTTTATGCGGTAGCTAGCAACGTACACGACTCAAGACATTCTCGTCAGCATCTCGCCGCACTAATTGCCCACACCCGCACATACGACTTCTTTACTGCTTATTCTGCTCGCATTACGCTTCTGCATGCACATCTCGCACATGCTCTCGGTGATACGGAGCGTGCAGGAATTTCATACCATGTCGCTGCTCATCTTGATGGTGCGGAACCCGTTGGGTCAAGGCCACCACTTGGAGGGGGGTTCATAGCTGCTGCTGCCCGTGCTGGCGAAGCTCTTCTCCGTATCGGTCTTGCCGCTGGTCAATTACCAGCACCTTCATCCGTTCCTCCCGCTGAACAGGCTACCCTTCAACTCGATGCCTCTACTACATCCCTCATTAAAGATGCACTTGCACGATGTTCTTCCGGTGCTTCTGCGCCACTTCCCGCTCTTGGAGAACTCATTTCAGCTGCTCTGGTGCGCTCACATATCATCCGATCCAAATCGCTCTTGAAGCGTGCGCTCGAGCTACTCAGCGCTGCCGCGGATAATTATCTACGCGCGTTGGTACTGGCTGTCGTCGGCGCGCAATACGTCTACACTTCTCCGGTACATGCAATGGAAGTCTTTGCTGTGTGCGAGACGCTCGGGGCAGGCATGGGCGCCAATCCAAAAACGGAAGAGGGGCCGGAAGGGTCTGTATCGCCCACTCAGGAGATGGAAACCAAGGATGGCATTGGGAATGCACCATTGCGATTGTGGGTTGGTGAACGCTTCCTCGGTATGTACCTTCGCTGACAACTCGAGCAATACGTCATTCATCAAGGGTCTACAGAACTGTTTAAGCGGGGTGGCAAGGAGAACCGAGTTCGTAAACAAGAGGCATTCAACGCAGTGTACCAGGAAGCTATCGACGGCTTTGCAACCCATCGTGCGCGACTCTGGTGAACACTTAATAGGAGAAGATGTACGGATGAAAACAACCTTGACACCAAAATCCATTAAAGTACTAGTCGTCATTATGCTTTGTAGCTATAGCGTTCTACACTCAGTAAACAATGCACCGTGAAGCGCCTGATCAGGCAAGTGCGCAAGCAATGGAATCGCGGGAACGACAATGCTTGTAACGCTAGTGATGAAAGTGTCGCCGTATTTAGCGGGAGAGATATCCAATCAAAGGGACGAAGTGCTGACGTGGACAATGCATGGGGAACAATGTACCACCTTCACCCGATTTCGATCCCGTCCACTTTAACCGTGATCCGAATAGGAAACGGAGAGATGCCTGTGGCATTTGTGATGAGCGGAACGGCTGTACGACCCTTTTCAGACGAGGTGTGGATGAGCATGACCTGGAGGGCCTTCGTGAGAGTGTTGGCGAGTATGGTGCTGAATTCATGACGGTCTGGGTAAATGAGGGTGCAGTAACGTGGGTGCGTCCGGGTAACAAGTAAAGCGTAAGTGCGAATAAAACATAATAAGCACGTATAAGTGTACCTCGATCTGTTTTTGGCTGTCTTAGCTCTGCGTTGACTATCCTGTTGGAACAATTATCAGGGAGTCAAAATCGAGTAAAGATGGGTGTGACTGACCATTGTTCCCATGGCACGTCCTCCTCGCCGACGTACACCTGGAACCACGACTTTTTGGGTTTCTTTTCCGAGAAAGTGACCAGGATCTGTGCGCCGTTCAACGCAATGGGTGACATGAAATCGCCAATCAGTACTCAGGCCCCCGAGTGAGTCCACAAAGACCCTACCTGTCCGCGTTTGTTCGGCCCACCCTCAATCCCCTTCCAAAATACGTCCACTTTCTCGTCGACAAGTTGTTCCATTTCGGGATCTGCGACGCCAGGCTATGTTGTCGCCATAGTATGCGCGTGATCCGAACCAAGCAGCCAAATGCCAACGTCAGTAATCACGCGCGAATCCGCTCGAACGCAAGAACTAAGGAAAAAAAGGAAAAGCGGGGTTGGGATTGGGGAAGAGGAAGGAAGAGATGAAAGAGATGACAAGTGGAACTGACCATGGTCACGTCGAGGACGTCGAATGTCTGAGGCTTGACTGTGCCAAAGAGACGATGGAAAAGGATAGAGTGAAGGATGGCATGGAGGACTTCTTTGGCGGTCTGTCGTTCAAGGATCTGAATCCCAAGGACGTGAAGATGACAACGTGCGCACGGTCAGGAGAAGGTTAGGGAATTTGAAGTGCCAGTGAGTGAGGTACCCACTACGTCGATGGAGACAGTCGGAAAAGTGGTATTCATGATGATGAAAGATGAGGACAGTGACAAGCAGGTTGCAGACCAAGGAGTGCGTGGTGGACGATCACTGGCACTGAAGATTCCCTCGGCTCATCGCTGTGGGTCCCACCGGCACTGGCACTTGTCCCATGCTTCACGATCACCATTCATAATTCCCATCCTTGTAACTTATATATACCCTTAAACCAGCACACGCCCTCTCGATTGCAGTGGGTTCTACCGTTTCCAAGTTGAAGCTCGCAGTAGGTAGATGACGTTGACTCCCGGATCCAACCCGGAAGGGCTAATTGTCATGGTCACACGAACCCGTGTTCACATCTGATACCATCATGATATGATAGATACGGCGTGTTCGTATCAGCGGTCAGCTAGTAAGTGCTCCATAACCAGCCTGAGGCGACGATAACAAATATTTCATCTTTTCTTGTTAGTAGTAAGGTAAACAAAGAATCGCAGGATGCAGTCAGCTTTACCAGTGGCAAGTCCACCAATGCAGTTTCGACACCCAGCGACCGCGGGGCCAGTCTCTGCTTCTGGTCCCGATCTTCCAGGGAGACAATGCAGACGCGGAAACTCGACTTCGTCCTCTCCTGTAGCTGCAAGTCACGGCAGGTAAATCCCTTTCCACTTGCTTTAGAAACAGTTCACCGTTAGTCGGAAAAACAAGCATAGGTATGCATTCACTCAATGCATACTTATACCAGTCTGTCTACTAGTGGTCCATAACGTGACGTCTGGAGGCCGATGCTGAATGCATTGTGGACTCGGAGCTCTAGCTCGATTCTTGCTGACACCATGAAGTGGAATATAGAGGAAGCCATGGCATCCCATCTCGTGCACGCCAGGTCCAATATATATGCGCTAATAGTTGTGTTCTGAACAGATACATCGGAGCTTGAGAAAGGAGCCTCTGGACACAACGGAAACCTCAATAGAGCATCAATTGCTTCGAATGATTAGAAAAAGAATGGAATCACACCGCGTGCCGGCAATTCTTACACTGACTGGCTCTCCCAGCAGCTCGAGAAAGGAGTTGTATGAATGTCGCGACTAATCTGCGCATGGAACTCCCTTACCAGTGGTGTTTCGAGTCCTTAGGAGGTGGCAGGGAAGGCCCTTGGAGAATTTCTGACGGTTTCGTGGCTCGGGCGGGACTTTTATGCAACGCAGAGACTTGTTGGCTCCTAACTCCAGCCTCCTGTCAGCGATGATCGGTGTGAACGGGTGAATTTTTTATTTTTGCAGCGGCCCAGACCTGGAATCCTTACTCTTGTCCTCGGACTCTATCGCTGACGATTCACCGTCACTCGCTGCAAACAATATACAGAGTAAGTGCTTGTTCATTTACTTCAGGCGCTGTGGTGCAATAAAACACATTTACTCCTGCGATTGCTCTTTGTCCTGTCCTTGCGTCCCGTCCACTAACAGAGGTATGAAACGCATCGCCTTCGTCGATCTTCCTTCGTCGGGGCTTCCCGCAGAGTCATTTCTGGAATAGAGCAACGCCTGGATCTTGCTCGACACAACGTGATGCAACTCTCCCCACAGCATCGCCTCCAGTCTCTCCAAAACGGCCATGTCGACACCCACAACTGGGGGATCC